>JASVEL010006103.1:0-47687 GCA_032618575.1 Nicotiana noctiflora | reverse complement strand
AAAAAATATATGGTTGCCAAACCTAAAACCAATACAATACCTGGAAGGCCATATCTTGTGGTGAATGCCACCCACGTTCTACACTCCTCTGCAAACGGAATCAACCATCCCACCCATGCTTTAATATCCGACACAGATTGGGGCATACACACCCTTGTTGCAGATGCAAAAATATAAAAGGGTGACGAAATGTCGAGCAAGCGTAAAATAACTAAGTACAAGGGAAGACACTTACGCTCGGTATTCCATGCCTCAGGGAATCCAGTCGGGTCCGACACAAAATCCGAGGTTCGAATGAAGAAAAATTTCAACCAAAATTGGTGATTGGGCTTGTCGTCCGTCTCGACAACCAAGCCTTTTGTCCCACGGTTCTTCAACTGAAGCATCGTCCCCCTCATAAACCCGGGACTGAATAGCTACAGCAGGTGATATACCGTGACATCCTGTCCGGCCCTCTCGGCATAAGTCGTTAGGATATGACATTTTTTCCACGTGTAAGGGGTAAGTTAGGCCGGACACACATTGTAAAATCTGCACAACTCCTCTGCCAACAGGTAGATAGGACGGCCACACCCTATTATGAAGGGGTATTCATAGAAAGCACAGAACCCCGTTCTGTGTACTTTAGCAAAATCCCCCTCGGCCGTTTGCATGACGACCGTCTCCGAAATCTGACAAGAAACACGGAGATCATCCAAAAGAGATTCAGTAAATTTAGACCTCTCCCATGCCGGGGCAGCTCCCTTCGTAGGAAAATACCTTCAAACGTATAATTCACGGGGAAGCAAGTTATCTACAGAGAGAGGAACGAGGGGTTTACGGGATTTCTTCCCAACTTCCGAGGGTGGAGGGACCCTAGAAGTGACCTCATCTTCATTTGTCCCACGGCGACGACTAACTTTAGCCATTGTCAACCTTTTTATCAAATTTAGAGTACGCCAACAAGTTCCGAAAGTCAAAATGAAAAGCTGCTAAATATCGCTATAAAAAAGGACAAAAGTGCAAAGAACTTTTTGTAGGGATCCGAAGAATGGAAAAACTTGAAATCCCTCCCTATTTATAGCGGGCCAGTACACGAGATTCGAATTGGTTGGTGTCAGAAAAGGAGGCGGGAAACCGAAACGTCAAATCATCTCCTAGCATGCCTCAGGAGTAGTTGTAATCATGACGCATGCAGTCAGCAAACGACGGTTCAAAGAACATACCACGTATGCATATACGGAGAGGTCCGAGACAGGTTGATCTTTTCCGCCCATTGCAGATATATGTCGAATACTTCTCCAACATGCGGAGGGAGTAACTGTATGAGGTCGAATCGGATGCGATTGATGTAAGTCGAGCACACCTCCCTCCACGACCACTAAAGTCAAATATACCCCCCTTCACACCCATACGACGAAAAGGAGTACGCCTCTAACAATAAAGGCGCACTGACAAACTCGCCCGTACGAGTGTTCCGTCCCCTCCGCACGTTTATATTTCTGTAACGACAATAGTCCTAGAATAAAGTGATATTCTGACGAGGGAGGCTTCATTCTATATAAGGAAAGGCCTCCCTCTTATGTATGGCAGATCTTATTTTCATTAATAATACAACTTCTGACTATCTCATCTCTCTCTTATTGATCAATTTTGATAATCCACTAAATCTTACTACAATCTCACTAGAGCAAACAACACACATATTATAGATCTATCCTTGGGTCTATTACCGTTGATTCCGATTTACCCTTTTATAATCTTTGATTGTCCCTAACTCATAAAGTAACCCACAACTTTTGGGTCAAACACGTATGAAAGAAAATATTTTTTTGAAAATGTTTTTTAATTTTTTCATGTTTGGTTGGCTTAAATGTTTTGAAAACATTTTCTTTATCAATTCATTTTCCTTCAATTGGAGGAAAATATTTTCCTTATTAAAAGAACGAAAAATATTTTCCAAAGTTCCTTCTTAACCTTTCTCACCCTCAACAACCCACCCCACCCCACCCTCTCTCCAAAACAAAGTGTTTTTTTTAAAGTTCAATATTTCCGTTACCATCCACTCTACTACCCCTCCACCCCCAGATTTGTTTTTACTTTAAATATTTTTTTGGAATTTCAAAATTTTATTTTTTTATTTTTTTGCACCACCCAGCCCCACCCCACCCCTACCCCTCGCGCGCGCACACATTTTTTTTTCTTTTTTTTAGTAATTTAAATTTTATTTTTTCGTTTTACTGCCCCCAGCCTCGCCACCACCACCTGCCACCCTCTCTCCCAAAAAAAAATTTGAAATATATTTTTCAGGTATTAATTTTATTATTTATCGATTTAAAGGCTAAAAATTTTATCAGTTTCAAAATTATGAGTTTAGAGGTTTATGTGTTTGAAAGTTTAGAGGTTCAAAAATACGTGGTTTTTGTGTTAAAAAGTAAAGCATCACATTAGTTACTTTAGATTCTGGCAATTTTTAGAGACTTCGGGAAGGGGTGGAGGAGGTGAGAGGGGATGTGGTGATGAGAGTTGCATAAAAAATATTTTCTTAAATTTTTTTTTACTATCTAACCAAATAATAAAAAATATTTTACGAAAAATATTTTACACTTACCGACCAAATAAAAAAAATAAATTTTTGATGATTTTTCATGAAAAATATTTTACTTTGTACCAAACACATAGAAACGTGGGTTGCCCCGTTTGAGAGGACAAAAACACAGCTAAACTGCCAGGAGAGTGTTTGAGTTGAATCTCCATTTGAATATTCATTCATGCACATAAAAAGCCACTACGAAATTCCCAAGTTGACTTTCCAATACGAAGCATCTGCCATTCTGCCTTTTTGGTTTCCTTTTCAATACTCAGATGCTTCTTTTTTCTTACCAAAAAAAAAGATGCTTGTTTTTTCCTTTTAAAAAAAAAAAAAATTTCTATCACTAATTTGAGTTTTCTAAAAAATAAAAGATTACCAACTCCATTGCAAGCCTGCAACTTGCTTAAGGAATAAACAAAATTTTTAATATTTCTCGCATCTGGGTATCATTCATAGTTATCTTTGTAGGATTATATTCTTAAAATCCAAAAAAAAAAAGTTTAAAAAAAGCCAAAATATAATCACTGCGTTTACCACTACTACTATCCCCTTTGTATCTTTCAATAAAAAAATTCGTAACGTCTTTTATTCTTTCATCACAAGATCACATCAGATTATTCCCAATAAAATTATTCGATCAAGTTGTTTAATTCCAACAAATTGAAATTGATTGTTTTGTGTTTGAGAAAAAAACTGAGTGATCAATCTTGTTATGAAATTTGGGAAAGAATTTACAACGCATTTAGAAGAAACCCTACCCGAATGGAGGGACAAGTATTTGTGTTACAAGCCCTTAAAGAAGCTTCTCAAGCACCACCTTCGTTCTATCCCGGTTACCGGCGATAATCTTCCCGACGGCGGTAACAATCCCCCTCCTCTTCCTCCTCCGCCTCCTCCGCCTCCTCCGCACTTGCAGGACTGGTTCGTCAGAATTCTCAATGAGGAACTGGACAAATTCAACGATTTCTACGTCGATAAAGAGGAGGAATTTATTATTCGCTTCCAGGTTAATTTCTTTTTTCTTCTTAATTACTCTATACATATGATAGTATGTCAATCAATCAATAATTGAGATCGGCTATGTGAATCATCTATTTTGTGCTCTACTCGACCCAATTTCTTAGTATTTCTTTTGAATTCATTTTAACCTTTTGATTTACGGCATTAATCCTGTAATCGCTGGCATTAGGTGATATTTACTTTTTACTCGTGATTACTTTAAATTCCGAATGAATTGTTTATTTTACTGCTGATTATCCCAACTTGCATTTTACTTTCCATAATTGAGTTTAAATTTTTACTTTTGATAGATCATGAAATGTGAAGGATGATTAGGTGTCAAGTAGGGGATTTCTTGTACTACTTGTTACGATGGAGTTTAAGGTAGGCAAACACTATGATAAATTTGGACGGATCACTATCTTTTAGGTTTCATCTGCTGCTACAAGATAAAAGGTTGAATGCAGCATGGGCCAATCAATCAATTGCAATTATGGAAAATTAATGACATTATTTGAAGTAGAAAAAAGAAAAATAGATGCAAATGTGATAATAAAAAGCTTAAGAGGGGTGGCAAGAAGTCAATAGTCTGTTCCTTGCCATAGATAGTTGCAGCAAGTGAGAAGATATATAATTGCAGAAACAAATAAATTAGTGGGGTAGAGAGAAGGTATCGTTGGAGCTACCTGGGGAATATTCTTAGTTAAGCTGAAGCATAAGAATATATTGATGGCATATTCCACCTAGGTGCCTTTCCAATTTGTTTAACTGTTTTTCAGGAAATGGCCCTACATGTCTTAAATTATACACTCCTCCTGTCTTAGTCAATACGACTTGCCTTTTCTTTCTGTTATAACAGTGGTGTCCAAAGCAATTCGTGTGCACCTCAATTCTATAGAATACCTGCTACCTCCTATCATCATAGTATGGTAAGCTCTATCGGATAAGACTTGGTTAATGGGAAGAAATCACGTAATCTTTTTTGTCTTTGCTAGGATATGAACCCTGATCCCCAAAGTTTTCACTCGCTTCTTTGACCACTTGGCCACATCCTTGAGTGCTTAATCAACAAGACCTACCTTGATTTATGTAGTTAATTAGCATATATCAGCCAGTCAATCCATGATCAAACCACACCTTTCTTTCAGATCAGGTGGACGAATCATCTATATCATTCAACTCTATTCAGGTGCATATCATTCTAATGCTTAAAGTACATGTTTGAAAATTATTATCGATTTTGGACAAAAGCATTTCTTTTGGCAAATAAAAAAAGGGTAGATCACTTTAGTGCCGCTGGTTTAGTATCAATTACCACAAGAAGTCTGGAATTATGAACTTGCACAACCAGATTGTTCAGAAAATGACTGTAGTCCCAAATGTTAAAGTATTCAAAGACACAGAATTCTAATAATGAACCCGTGAATTACTTGATGGAGCCACCTCATATGGTTCCCAGCTCTCATACTACTACCTCCCCCCCCAAAAAAACTGTACCTTCATAAAAAAAAAAGACTTGGGAAGTAGTAACTTTAGCGTACTCTCTCTCTCTCTATATAAATACAACAATAACGACCAAGTGAAATTTCACTAGTGAGGTCTGGGGAGGATAGTGTGTATGCAAACCTTATCCCTATCCTGGGGAGGTAAAACTCACCTTACCCCTATCCTGAGGGGGTAAAGCAAGAGGTGGGATTCGATCCAAGACGCCAAGCATGATTAGGAGGTTCAGCAGTACACATAACCAAATATCTCTACATATTTGATTTTAAACCAAATTATTATTATTATATATTAACCCGAGTCATGGTAAGAACCTATAAACTTCAAATTTCGAATTTACCTCTGCCTGTTAGTTTCATCGTTGTATGATATTGCCCAGTTTGGCAAGGGACTGGAGGTTTATTTTCTCTTGTCCCACAACTGCCTGTTCATTGTGCGATTTTCAACTGTAATTTTTGTTTGTTAATAAGCATGGGTCTCAGGTGGGCATAAGTAGTGGATTAAGCAAGATAGACACCAAAATCTTGAATATACAATTTGAACTTGCTTATGAATTCAATTCAATCACAATGGGATGGTGTTGTCTACATTGTAAAGTTTGCTTCTTTAGATGTTGCCAGTGCTTCTGTTTTGTAAAGTTCAATATACTCGAAACAATTGACACATGAATATACTAGCAACTTTAAGAATCACCATGGTTAATTAATAGCTAAGTCGATCAATGGTTTGATGGCTTAAATTTATGGTCAAGTTGCTTACATTTGTCAATGGCTTGTCACTATCAGTCTTAAACCCATATTGAAAGTCAGTGACGAGTCATGCTAAGAGTCAATGCTAGTTGCAGTCTAGCAGATTCTTTTTGATACACTAGTTGGTCCTTGGATACTTGTACTGACAATTTAAATCCACAAGTTTGCTGCCATACATTAAAGTTGAGCACAACTTGTTGAGTTAAAAACTGCATCTTTGAACTTCTATGCTTTATATAAAACTATTGTAGGGTGAAAGATAAACATTTAAAATTTAAAATTGCAGCACTCGTTGTAGAGATAAAAAGAACTCAAGGTGAAAAGTATGAGCTATTCGCCAGACATTTATGACTTGTAGTCTGCCTTCTATCATTTGCATAAGCATCAATTCATTGGGACTGATTTTTTACCGAATTATCCTTTGTCCTCGTTTGCAGTCTCTTATAGGTAATGCTTGTCAATCCAGTGTTATCAAGTTATCAAAAGAGAAAAGCGCAAAAAAGCTCTAAGGTCCAATGAGGCTTTAAGCGCAAAGCGCAAATAAAGCATGAGCTTTAATGAAAAAAGGCGCAACGGGAGAAAAAGTAAAAGTAGTCCAAGATTAGGGTTGGCAAAATGGTTCAAAGAAAATAGTTATCCACCCATATTATCCATTAAAAAATGGGTTGGATAATGAACTATTTAAAAACGGATCAAATATGGATAAGAACTATATTATCCATAGTGAGTAACCAATGGGTAATCAATGAGTCTAACATTTACATTTGTAAAACCTCAAATTGGAGGTTCCTCAAGTTAGGGAGTGTAAGAATTCTCCAAAAGATGATCATGTACAAGAAGTCATGGATAACATAGGTAACCCATATTATCCGCCGGTTAACCCGTTTTTTATCCGTATTAGATATGGGTCAGGTCGGATAATTGATTCGTTTTTCATTACCCGTTTTCGACCCGAACCATATCCGCCCCGCCCCGCCCCGCCCGTTTGCCACTCCTATCCAAGATTAATCATTATAAGCATGAATAACAAATATATGGACAAAGAAATTGAAAAAAAAATCATGCTAAAGTAAAATATCATTTGTTTAAGGTTGCCTTTTCAGGATTACACTTATTGGCAAGGAAAAGTATGCGTTAAAGTTTTGATTCAACACTAAAGCGCCCACAAAGCGAGTCGAAACGCTCAACGTGTTTTGAGCCTCGCTTCAGGGCTTAAGCGTGCCTTTGGAAACACCGTGTCAGTATCTCCCTTTTCCCCTCAATTTGATTTAGTTGTGTCTCTCAGTTTCCATAACGCTAGCATTTTACAAGTTGTCACAAGCTCAGGCTATGTTTTGTCCGGACAACGACTTTTGGTGCGATGTTATAGTGAGCTTAGTTGTTTCCTTTTTCTTTGTACTAGTCTTACGGTACGCGTTTCACGCGTGTACCCCATAATAATGAATATATAATTTAAAAAATTATGTAAATAATATTTAAATAATATCTTTGAATTATAAAATAAATAAAAAATATAAGTTCTTGAAAATAGTGAATGTTGATCCCACTTAGCTAACTTAATGAAGAAAGAAATCCTTCTCCACATAAATCCTAAGATGCCTTATTGTAATTTCTAAAGACATACGTAGAATATCTTATGAAATTTATTGTTATTTTTGTGACATAATACTAAAAGTAAATATTTATCAAAATATTTAAATATTTAAATATTTATTTAATAATACATTGTTTAAAAATTAATTTATCTCTTTAGAGGTTTGGGAATGAAGAGATTACCATATAGTTATATATTTTTTTTAACGATAGTGTATAGTACAAAGATAACTAACGGTGAGTTGATATTTTACAATACTTATAATACTATATGTGAAACAAATACAACTTTGTTGGAATGAATGGAAAAGTAAATATTTATGGATAAAAATGTTTATCAAAATATTTAAATATTTATTTAATAATACATATTTAAAAATTAAATTTTTATCTCTTTAGAGGTTTGGGAATAATAGATTACTCTATAGTTTAATATTTTTTTTAACGATAGTGTACAAAGATGACTAATGTTGAGTTGATATTTTACAATACTAAGTAATATATGTTAAAAAAATATAGCTTTGTTGGAATGAATGGAAAGGGAAGAAAAGTAATTGGTAAAAGCTCATTTAGAATACCGCAAAATGTTATACATAGATTATAATGTAGTGATTAAATAATATCAAATTATTTATTGGATATAACCTGTTTTGGTAGATGTTTGAGTTATTGGATTAAAACAGATTATATAGAGTATAATATAAATATTTGTTTGATTTTATCATATATAAACTTGAATAAATTTTAATTTTAATTTTTAACCTTGGACTTTTTAAATAATTTTGGCAAAGAGCTTCGGAGAAGGATATTTTGAACATTTGATTATATTTTTTCTTGGGATACATAAGTGATCTCTATTTTTTGAAACCTCACATTGAATATAGAATCAAAATAGTACAAAATTATGATGTAACTATTTTCGTAATTTCTTATGTTGAAAATGTAAATTCAACCAAACATAAAATTGTATATCTCACTTTCTTTCTCAATATTGTTATCGTTCAATATTGTCCGTGTGAAATTGTTTTTACATTCTTTAATTTTTTTTTCAAATTGTTGAGAGTAGTTTTCGAGTACTACACATATAATTGATGAAGAGAAAATATATTATTAAAGAAGGTCAAATATTAAATATATGAAAGTGTCGATATTCATTCCGAAGTTAGTTATTGTCGAAAACTAAAAAGTTTTTGAACTTCAATACAATTTTGAAGATGTTATGTAATAGGATTGGCTTACTTTGTTGGAGAATTTTTTTTATATGTTTAATCCTAAATAATAGGAATTCATACATAGTTCAAATATGGAACAATTTAATAAGTAATATTTTAATATGTTTAAAATCTTAAATATTAGAAAAGTAAATTATATTACAAGTTCATCCAATGTAAAATCGATTTTTAAAGGGTAAAAAAGACGAACAATATTTCGCTTAGCGCCTTCGTAATTTTAATATAGTATATAGATTAATCAGAATAGGATGCATTTTGGAAGGATGGAGTTGATTTCTCCAGTTACTCTTATTTGTTTCACGCTTTGGGTGGAAAATTGATATCTGCCTTAGACTTTTATTTGGATTGTTTGGCGGTGAAAGGACTAAGGAGTTATGTGATACATGATATTTATTCACGTACCCAAATAAAAAGATACATGATATTTATACAGTGCATGTATGTGTGCTATTAGCATGCTGACGATTCATTCTTTTACTTTCCAATACCCTATACATGATTCTAATAGCCCCATTCTTCCGGCCTTTATGCCCATCAAATCACAAATAAAGTTGTGTTAAGAAGTTCTTTTCCTAAATGGCAAAATGTTATTAATAACAAAGGTTGAATGACTACAAAGTTAATATTTACTCTATCAAAGAGAAATCCAAGAACCCAAATCCTAAATTATACAGGAGTCCTAATTCTTTGTCCATCAAGAGCTTCTTAAAAGGAAATGAATATAACAAAGTAATCCCTAACAGAAGGTGGAATATGAAAAGCTAAGTGGAAAGAAAACCCTTATGATAACACGATAACAGATTACTGTAAGATCTCAACTAAAGTGACAGTTGAACCATAATATTACTATTAATTTTTAATTATATAACAGTTTCTGCCTATTTGTTCCTGCATCATATATGCTTTAGATTGTGACAGCACAACATGTTGGTCACCAATCTAACAATAATAGCACTGCTGGTTCTCTGTGGAGGTAGCAATGCAGTAATATGGCCAATTTAAGGGGTTTCGTGATGTTTCAAAGTTTGGTATTGGGTTTGTTGTTATGTTGTGGAGGATGACACTTGCGGTGTCCGCTTGAAAAAAATTGTGGTAGTAGATGAGGAATAAGGAAATGTATTTCGGTATGAGTTTATTAAGGGGACTTCTTTTTGTTTTGGACTTGGATCGAATCTCACTAATGGGGTTTCAGAAGGGGGACGGAAAGTAGATAGTAGTATTTTTGTTTCTCTAATGAGATAGACGGGGATGTCACTCACCGTATAACGGCAGGGTGGTCGAAGTGGAGGCTTGCATCAGGAGTCTTATGTGATAAGGAAGTGCCACAGAAACTCAAGGGGAAGTTTTATAGAGCTGTGGTTAGACCTGCCAATGCTGTATGAGACGGAGTGTTGGCCGGTGAAGAAATCTCATGTTCAGAGGATGAAGGTTGCAGAGATAAGGATGCTTTGGTGGATGTGCGGGCTCACTAGGTTAGATAAGATTAGGAATGAACTTATTCGGGAGAAGGTGGGGGTGGCCCCAGTGGATGAAAAAAAAGATGCGAGAGGCGAGACTTCGGTGGTTCGGGCATGTGCGGAGGAGAAGCCCCGATCCCCCGGTGAGGTGTTGTGAGCGGCTAGCGATGGTCGGTGTGAGGCGAGGCAGAGGGAGGTCTAAGAGATACTGGGGAGAGGTTATTAGGCAAGACATGGCCAAGATGCAAATTTCTGAGGACATGACCCTAGATAGGAAAGTCTGTGGTCTAGTATCAAGGTTGTAGGATAGGGCTTCTAGATTTTTCGTACTCTTTTCTCGGGGTTGGGTGAGGCGGGGTAAGGCTACCCATAGAAGATTCGTGTATTGGTTTGTGTTCTCTTACGGTAGTCATTTCTAGTAGCTACTGTTTTAATATTATTGTATGCCTGCTTATTTATGGTACATATGTCTCTTATGTTTAGATAATTTTTATGCGATGTATGCTGGAGTAACTAATGCGGTTTTTGTTTTTGTTTTTGTTTGTCTTTCTTTTCCCTGCGCCGAGGGTCGATTGGAAACAGCCTCTCTGCCCTCTCGGGTAGAGGTAAGGTCTGTCTACATATTACCCTCCCCAGACCCCACTTTGTGGAAATATACTGGTTTGTTGTTGTTGTTGTCTCTCTCGTGATGGCGAAGAGGGCAGGGATTGGAAAGGATGGGTTCGAGAAAATATGCCCAACAGTAAGCACGTCAAAATTCAAAAGTGGAAAAATAAATAATCAGATATGTGGGTATCAATTGTAATTGTTTTATTGTGGGAGTTAAACCTATTTCATCTACTTCTCTTCCAGGAATTGAAGGAACGAATTGAAGGAGTGAAGGAGAAGAGTGGCAGAGATGGAGTTCTCGCAAAAGACAGAGAATTTAGTGATGAGATGATGGGGATACGTAGAGACTTTGTTGCCATACACGGGGAGATGGTTCTTCTGAAAAATTACAGCTCTCTAAATTTTGCAGGTACTGTAGCTTTTACACTGTTTTATGCATTCATTTTAGTTATCAATGCTCAGGCTTTTGTGTTTCAAGTGTCGTATTTCTAGTTTTTGCAGAATAACAACCTGAAGTAGAGTCTGTTTCAATTTTATTAAGGTAGGTACCATCAGCCTTCTAAAACAAATTGTTTTGTTCACTTAGGTCTTGTTAAGATTTTGAAGAAGTTTGATAAACGAACTGGGGGATTGTTGCGTCTTCCTTTCACACAACTTGCTCTTGATCAACCCTTCTTTACAACGGAGCCTCTAAATAGATTAGTCCGTGAGTGTGAGGAAAATCTCGAGCTCCTATTTCCCTTGGAAGCAGAAGTAGTTGAATCAGATGCTACTGCAGAAGGGTCAACCAGAGGAACTACTTCTTATGCTTCAAATATTTCTCCAGCATTGCCGCTTGGGGAAGAAAATGTGGATATATATCGAAGTACACTTGCCGCAATAAAAGCCATTCAGGGGCTGAAAAAGGCAAGCTCCACATATAATCCACTATCATTCTCATATATCTTTGGTGACCAAGATAATGATAGCACGGGTGCTATAACGGCAGAGAACTCTGATTCAGACCAGTTGGTTGCCTCTCAGAATGATAAAGAGACAGATCAAGAGGATTCCCATCCATCAGAATAGAGTTCACCTTTGTAGTTTGCTTATTGGTCTTTTCTCAGTGGTTTGCTGTTAACTGAGAGAGGTAAAATGGGTTGCGTCTTCATTGTATACGACTGTTCTGGAATAAATTGCTCGCTCAATCTGTAACCTTTAGCACTATTGTGACGTTTTTAGTTCTTGGATTACACAAGCTTGTTGATTATCTAGAATTCTTGTTTGGAACTTTAGAGGGCAAAACCTTTAAAGATCTACATTCAGCGGAAGATGATTAGCATCAAAGTTAGCCTTGTCAAATTTCGAGCAATATCCTTATCCGTGCTTCATTTCTATTAATGGTGTGTTTATTATGTGTCCTACTTGTAAATCTGACTCTGTGTCATAGATTTTGATCAACAAATTTGAAGTTGTGGATCATCTGCTATGTTTTCATATAGAACATAAAGATCTTTTTCGCGAACAAAACTAAACTATATTATAAGCACTATTGATGAATGAATCAAAGAACTGTACAAGAAAAGGGAAACCAAGAAAACAAAATAATTTTATCTTGAGTACTCTGGGTTTCTTTGACTTGTATCAGCTAAACATAGCTATAGACTCTTGTCTTCGTCGTAGTTGAAAGGCAGTGGTACGGACTTGGAGGCACGATATTTCCCAACGTTATTCAAGTGCTCATTTTCCAACCTGAACAATGAAAACAGCAGAACGACTGTTAGATGGAAGCACACTATCTTTTACGAGATGTCAAATAAATACACAAGTAGCTGGCTAAGTCATCAAATATCTGCTACACTATTATGGACAGTTAGTTGTTATCCTTTAGATGACTTGATTATGTAAAACTTCCTTTATACTGTCATTGAATATATGTTAAACTCAAATAGATAATGCTTCCCACCTGAAAAAGTTCCACATGCCTCGACGAAGGATCTCTAGACAGGCAACTATTGCAACCATTGCTTTCCTGTGCAGAAACGGTAGTTCTTGAAAATCTAGAACCAACTGCATCCATACTAGTCTCAGAATTATGTTAAGAACCTGCATTTAAACCTCAATCATCAAATACTTAGTTTTCACCGGAAGAACTTTATGATGTGACTTGTTGCTGCACTTACAATGGCAACAAAGTAGACAATCTTGTGTGACACTAGTAATTTGTCTCTCAACCAATGGTTTCTTGAATTCCTTTGCAATAGACCCCAATCTATGACAATGTCCCAGTAAGTGTTTGCAACTGTAGTAATTCCTGATGTTGATGCTGCCATTACTCTCCAAAAGGTTCCTCTCTTCTGATCATAAAGTGTCCTCATCACAAGAGCAACAATGGTTGACAAATATTTGAGGCTATTAAACCCCTGCATCGAATCTTTCTCTTCAAATAAGCGGCGAAGGCACTATATTTCATGCAATCACATGAAGCACCGTATTAAATAACTGTCAAGTTATATATAGTGGGAAATGGGAATATAATGATTGGTTGTGTGCAAAATTTAAATACCTGAATGAACCGAGACCAAAAGGGAATAATTGCAACGACTATGTATAAGATTTGATAAACACTGCTTTCTTGACATTTATTTGATCTTGTTCTGAAGTTGCCCCACCCATAGTAGCAAACATAGAATTGCAAACTCCTAATTGCCTGAACCTGAAAATGCAATGCAACAGAACATTATAGTTCTTTCCTGTAAGTAATGCAAAATTTGCACATTACACTGACTGAATTATCAACTTCTTGAATCCTCTTTAAGTATAATATAGAAGTTTCACATTTAAAAATAAAAACTTAGTGTCACACCTGGCTGGTAAGTTGATCTGCCAAGAAAAAATCTGGTAGCGTAACCTACAAAATGATGTGAGACATTTTAGTATCTATGTACGTCCTGTGATATTAATGCGCGTCTCTATATCTCCACGCAAGCTGTTGGTACCTGATAAAGGGGAGCACATAGACACTGCCAGGAACATCTTATAAGGAAGAAACGGCTTGAACGATATATGATGTTCAGAGGACAAAAAGTTACTAGAAGCAGAATCTGGAAAAAAAAGATTTACAATTATTAGGGGTTTGTAACTTGAAACATAGTGTATAGATCAGTTGAAGAATGTTTTGCTAGACTTACAAACACCAGGATAAGTGGGATCAGCTCAGTCACTGTCTCAAAGCTTCGCTTTTCCGGGTCCATGTCCATATCCAGGTGGAAGAGTCCAGCACCCAATGCAAGTACTGAAACACCAGAAGCAAGGAGGAGGACTTGTCTGTAATTGAGCTCTGTTCCTTGCTTGAAGCCAAATATGAAGGGATAATTGACCCGAAAACGCCTCCAGTAGTATATGTTCCCCGCGTACATGAGCATATGGAGGACAATGAATCCAAATAGGCTGCAATGATGCAGTTTTATTACTCATATGTATTGCTTAATATATGGTTTCACTTAATGTAGAAATACAAGGGGAAAGAATCAATACGACTTTGTAAAAGACAGATGGTTAATCAGTTCACCTGTATAGTGGAAATACGTTTTCCATATACTGCCCGCGACCCTCGTGCTCTAGAAGGTTTCTTAAATGTATTGATACAGCAATAGCTGCCACTAATGCTATTGAGCAGCCAGAGAACAAACCTATAGGTAAAATGTATATCAGCTACTAAAATGAACATATGATTCTGATGAAAGTGAGATGACAGGTCAATTCAGATGTCTCTAAAAACTATGGTTATGATGTACTAAGCCAAGTTTTTGTAACCTCTGATAGAGGCCATCAAGGATCTAGAGTTAGTTGATTCAAATGCGTATGATCTTATTATATGTATACATTTACAAATTTATTTTGCATATGTTTACGTAGTTCAAACTGAACAATGGTTCAGTTGAACTAGCAGAATCCACCATAAATCCTTTTGACCTGTGATTAGATAGGAAGTAGGAAGTTGGTGCTAATAATGATGCATAATTACCCATGAAAAATGTTACTCTATGCGTTTCTCTTTTAGCTTGCGGTCTTAATACTTTCATTCCTTTCCTTCGATTTCCATTGACAAAATGATTTATGAATGTGACCTCCACGCTTTCTGTGAGCTTAGAAACCTAAAAAAGTGAAGATCAATGCGAAGTTAAAACTACAGTTGCAAGTGGAATAATGCTGAGAGGGAAAAAGCTTTTGAAACTGAAAGAAAATTTACCTCATCTGAGCTACCAAGATAAGATTTTTCAATCATATCTGAGTATGATTTAGAAGCTTTCCTTGAGGTGATCTGTATCAATAAATTGCAAGGTTAAAAGGCAAAAGTACTTTCTATTGTGAAATAGTTATTACTTCAGTGTAGTAGTAGTACCTTATCATACTTCTTCATGATCTTGGAAAATGCCAACATATTTAAGAAACTGGCCACATTAAGTAGTAAAGTGTGAGTTGAGTTGAAGACAAAAACAAAACTATAAGTCCTCATTTGGGAGAAAAAATTGCACCATTACCGGTAGCTTTTTAGAAGTCGAAGCTTTTGATAAAACTCAACAAAAGCCTTTCTCATTTGCTCTTCAGCTTTTCTGAGCTCTTCTTTGCTGAATGATAATTTTGAGTTTGAAGTCATGCAGCAATTTCTTAAAGTGGAGACAGGTGTTTCAGGTTCAACATTGATTTTTACATTGTCTAAAATCTCTAGTGGAGCAGGCCTAAAATCCATGGGATTCATCTTTGTTTTATCTCTATCCCTTCTTGTTGCTTCCTCTTCCAGAATTTCTTCATTCTTCATCTCAACTTCTTGAATTGCCCCCATTTCTGGGGTTAAACAAGAATTCCAACAAATTAAAGGGCAATGTAAAAATCAATGTTGTTACGACAAAGGTATGAATGACCCCAAATATAACTAGAGGCGGAACTACGTTTGACTATGGTTTAAAGTCACTCTGCATTATACTTAAAGGATTAAGCTCCATTATTTTCAAAAACAAATGCAAAATGATTTTGTTACGACAAAGGTACGAATTACATTAAAACGTAAAAGGGCATTTTAGACCCTTTTCGGATTGTACAAGGTCATATACGAGTCAGTTATAGAAGTCAATTCTCAAGCACTTCACTTCATATCAGTTTACTCACACACCTATTTTAGACCAACAAACTAATTATCACATCAAGTAACTCAATTATAGACACAAACTAATTATCACATCAAGTAACTCAATCATAGACAGAAATATTCAAATGAATGGGAATGGCTCCATTGAATCCTTGCCCGAAAAAAAAAAATTTATTACATAATAAAACACAACAATTAAGTCACAATAACACTCACATTACATATCATTTCCCGTTAATGCAAAGAACATAACAAAACATCCCAATATCACACAAAAGAAAATCCATATCTTCTTTCGACATTTAGCATCACGCAGAGGTGAGTACTCTAAATCAACCACTTTCGTCATTAGAACATTTCTTTCCAATTCTAAGGATTCTATTCCTCCATGATCTACGAGCATCATAACATTCTCAAGATCGACAACTTTTCTTTGGAGTACATTTCTTTCACGGATTAGAGCTTCCTTCTCCTTCTTTAAACTGCATATGAGATTTGAAATTCTAGGAGCAAGCTCCTCATCTTGTCATTCCCGATAGGAACATTTTTCATCCTAAAACCCCCAGAAAAAATTACAGTCAAATTGAAATAATTAAAAGAACCCATCAACAAATTTACCTCATGCTTAGGAAATTTGAAAAATCTTGTCCCAGCATTTAAAGGAGTCCACACCATAAAATAATTAGCAGCAAGTCCACAACGACACCTCCTAATCGACCCATTTAAGCTACTCGAACTTTGCGATATTGTCTTAGAGGAATCTCCAAAACAAACCGATAAATATGAAAAACAATTAAACCTAAACTAGAATTCAACTCGAAATCGACATGATGACCGTAGGAGAAATGAGACATCAATGAAGGGTCTAAAATATATGTGTGAGTAAACTGATATGGAGTGAAGTGCTTGAGAATTAACTACTATAACTGACTCGTATATGACCTTGTACAATCCGAAAATGGTCTAAAATGCCCTTCTACGTTTTAATGTAATTCCACGTGGATTTACATATCTTCCGTTAGTGGATAAGGGCATTTTTAGCCCATTTTTAGACGACAAGGGCATATAAGGGACCAACTTTTAACGGAGGGCTTTGATGTCCTATTTCCTATAGTAGAGGGGCATTTTATGCCCTTTTTCGAAATATATAAAAGTAAACATATGAGAAAATCAAAGCGCAGCAACACATAATATATATGCGTATAATCTTTTTAACCTGTCTAGATATTTTATTTTTCCCACAAAGGGGTGTCATTTGACTCCCCTTCCTATAAGGTGGGTCCGCCACCGAGTCCCAAATGCTAAGTATTCATTTAACACCAAAGATGTTGAGAAATTTAAAAATAGCCAGATTTATCACTAGTCGTTGAAAAATAGCCAAGTTTCAAAAGTCATCGAAATTTAGCCACTTTAAATCTGAGCGAAAACACTGTTAAAAAGCCAGAAAAATACGCGCGCAAAGTTTACGGGAGTTCCAACATAAGTATGTTTGAACTCCCGTAAATTTTACGGGAGTTCCAGGATAACTATGCTAAAACTCCCACAAATTTTACGGAAGTTCAAGCATAATTATGCTGGAACTTCCGCAATTTTTACGGGAGTTCCAGAAAGTATAATTGTCCAGTATAATATACTGGAGTTTAGAGCACTGATGCTCCAGTCTCCCGCAAATTTTACAGGATTTAGCAAAGTATACCGGTCCAGCATAATATGCTGGAGTTCGTACACAAATGCACCAGAATTCCCGTATATTATACTGGACCGGTCCCTATTGCAACAAAATAATGAGTATTTTTTATTGACTGGATAAATACTAACTATTTTTCATTGACCAGTATAAATGATATTTTAATGAAATTCTAAGTGTAAACCGGTGACTTACTTGATGGAGCCACTCATATGGTTTTCCCCTCTCACTACTACCTCTCCCAAAAAGGAGGACTTGTAAATAGGAAATTCCATGTGTTGCAAATGGGTGCAACATAAATTTGGTTGCCCAAGAAAATTCCTCCAAATTTGAATGTGCTGCCAGTTAGCATAGAAAGTACATTAAAAGATATTTTGTCAACCGTAAACTTCTCATTGTTCTGCAGAATTATGTCATTTGAAAATGTTACTCATGTTATAAAAGAGATAGTCATGCTCCTTTAACTAGGATTTAATTAATTTAAAGAAAATGATCCACATAATTGGCATGTTCACCCTTCAAATAATGCACATAAATATGATAAGTGTCACTTGGGGTTGAAAATCCACTTGGATATTTAGGTAAGGTTAACTAATGAATTTAATACACCTCGGGTATTAAGACACCTAAGGTTAAAATGATGCATGCTCTTAAATAGGTTTTAGTTTAGCTCTATCTTAGGTTGACTAAGAGTGGACTTTCTGGACTGGTCTGTTCCCAAGTGGACAACTTGAGAGTGGAAAGCCCGTGACTGTTGATTGCACCGCTGATCGACTTACTCACGAACTTTCCTAAAAGGTGCTTTAGTAGTGCACGACCGCAAACCACGTAACCTCTATATGTGTGTTTGGATTTTCCAAAAGTGGAGGAAGTGAAACGGAATGACAATTTATATAAAGCAATAAGAACAAATAAATAATTCATAAAATAAACATCACAACAATCCCAATTAATTTTGTTATTAACCTAAGTTTGTTGTGGTTTAGAACCTAGAATCCCCAGCAGAGTCGCCAAGCTGTTATACCCCATTTTAACACGGGTCAAACTAGAGTATAATATATTGGTAATTCCGAAGGTTTGATCCTAACCGTTAATTTAAAACGTTCGGTTCAGATGTCGCCACGTGGATAGAGAGTAGGATGTGTGTGAAGGTTGTTCTAGGCGTGCGCTTGGCGTGTGTTTTGGACCGTTGGCGCCTATGTGGCACTGGCTTATGTGGAGCTTATTGGGAAAAGAAGTAGAGTAGGTGGGCTGGTGGGTATGGGCCTCCGATTTGGGCTATGGGCTTTTTAAATCTTGATATGCTTAGTAACAAATATTTATTTTAAATAATTTTCTAGTGTTTAAATAATTACAAACTTTTGTTATAAAAAATATATTTAGTAGATACTAATAAATATATTACAAACAAGAGTAGGATCAATGCAATGCAGTGAAAAATATTTGTAAAGGAGAATATTATTAGATTGACGTTAAATGAAATTATTTGAGAGATAAAATCCTCACCGTCATCATAGTAGAAACAACAACAACAACAACAACAACAACAACAATAATAATAATAATAATAATAATAATAATAATAATAATAATAATAATAATTACTTAAAAATAATAATTATAACTTGATAAAAATAGTAATGATAATAATGATATTAAAGTAATAGTTTAAATGAATAGGATAGTAGCTTTCAATAGTAATAAAATAAACGAACACCTACTTAAGGAATTAGGGTATAAGAAGCTCAAAGAAATATTTCAAAAGAAATAAGGGGCAAAATTGGATGTCAACCGTAACATTGCTAGTTCGTGGATTACAAAAGCTTGTTGATTATCTAGAATTCTCGTTTGGAACTTTAGAGGGCAAAACCTTTAAAGATATACATTCAACGGAAGATGATTAGCATCAAAGTTAGCCTTGTCAAATTTCGAGCAATATAGTTATCCGTGCTACATTTCTATTAATGGTGTGTTTATTATGTGTCCTACTTGTAAATCTGACTCTGTGTCATAAATTTTGATCAATAGATTTGAAGTTGTGGATTCATATTTTTCATATAGAACATAAAGAGTTTTTTCGCGAACAAAACTAAACTATATTATAAGCACCATTGATGAATGAATCAAATAACTGTACAAGAAAAGGGAAACCAAGAAAACCAAATAATTTTATCAACAGTGACATTGCTAGTTCTTGTATTACAAAAGCTTGTTGATTATCTAGAATTCTTGTTTGGAACTTTATAGGGCAAAACCTTTAAAGATATACATTCAGCGGAAGATGATTAGCATCAAAGTTAGCCTTGGCAAATTTCGAGCAATATAGTTATCCGTGCTACATTTCTATTAATGGTGTGTTTATTATGTGTCCTACTTGTAAATCTGACTCTGTGTCATAAATTTTGATCAATAGATTTGAAGTTGTGGATTCATATTTTTCATATAGAACATAAAGAGCTTTTTCGCGAACAAAACTAAACTATATTATAAGCACCATTGATGAATGAATCAAAGAACTGTACAAGAAAAGGGAAACCAAGAAAACGAAATAATTTTATCTTGAGTACTCTGGGTTCCTTTGACTTGTATCAGCTAAACATAGCTATAGACTCTTGTCTTCGTCGTAGTTGAAAGGCAGTGGTACGGACTTGGAGGCACGATATTTCCCAACGTTATTCAAGTGCTCATTTTCCAACCTGAACAATGAAAACAGCAGAACGACTGTTAGATGAAGCACAAGTAGCTGGCTAAGTCATCAAATATCTGCTACACTATTATGGACAGTTAGTTGTTGTTATCCTTTAGATGACTTGATTATGTAAAACTTCCTTTATACTGTCATTGAATATATGTTAAACTCAAATAGATAATGCTTCCCACCTGAAAAAGTTCCACAAGCCTCGACGAAGGATCTCTAGACAGGCAACTATTGCAACCATTGCTTTCCTGTGCAGAAACGGTAGTTCTTGAAAATCTAGAACCAACTGCATCCATACTAGTCTCAGAATTATGTTAAGAACCTGCATTTAAACCTCAATCATCAAAAACTTAGTTTTCACCGGAAGAGCTTTATGATATAACTTGTTTCTGCACTTACAATGGCAACAAAGTAGACAATCTTGTGTGGCACTAGTAGTTTGTTTCTCAACCAATGGTTTCTTGAATTCCTTTGCAATAGACCCCAATCTATGACAATGTCCCAGTAAGTGTTTGCAACTGTAGTAATTCCTGATGTTGATGCTGCCATTACTCTCCAAAAGGTTCCTCTCTTCTGATCATAAAGTGTCCTCATCACAAGAGCAACAATGGTTGACAAATATTTGAGGCTATTAAACCCCTGCATCGGATCTTTCTCTTCAAATAAGCGGCGAAGGCACTGTATATCATGCAATCACATGAAGCACCGTATTAAATAACTGTCAAGTTATATATAGCGGGAAATGGCAATATAATGATTGGTTGTGTGCAAAATTTAAATACCTGAATGAACCGAGACCAAAAGGGAATAATTGCAACGACTATGTATAAGATTTGATAAACACTGCTTTCTTGACATTTATTTGATCTTGTTCTGAAGTTGCCCCACCCATAGTAGCAAACATAGAATTGCAAACTCCTAATTGCCTGAACCTGAAAATGCAATGCAACAGAACATTATAGTTCTTTCCTGTAAGTAATGCAAAATTTGCACATTACACTGACTGAATTATCAACTTCTTGAATCCTCTTTAAGTATAATATAGAAGTTTCACATTTAAAAAAAAAAACTTATTGTCAAACCTGGCTGGTAAGTTGATCTGCCAAGAAAAAATCT
This sequence comes from Nicotiana noctiflora, assembly GCA_032618575.1. Taxonomy (NCBI): domain Eukaryota; kingdom Viridiplantae; phylum Streptophyta; class Magnoliopsida; order Solanales; family Solanaceae; genus Nicotiana; species Nicotiana noctiflora. The sequence continues at coordinate 26,344 of JASVEL010006103.1, read as the reverse complement.
GGCAGCGTAACCTACAAAATGATGTGAGACATTTTAGTATCTATGTACGTCCTGTGATATTAATGCGCGTCTCTATATCTCCACGCAAGCTGTTGGTACCTTATAAAGGGGAGCACATAGACACTGCCAGGAACATCTTATAAGGAAGAAACGGCTTGAACGATATATGATGTTGAGAGGACAAAAAGTTATTAGAAGCAGAATCTGGAAAAAAAAGATTTACAATTATTAGGGGTTTGTAACTTGAAACATTGTGTATAGATCAGTTGAAGAATGTTTTTCTATACTTACAAACACCAGGACAAGTGGGATCAGCTCAGTCACTGTCTCAAAACTTCGTTTTTCCGGGTCCATGTCCATATCCAGGTGGAAGAGTCCAGCACCCAATGCAAGTACTGAAACACCAGAAGCAAGGAGGAGTACTTGTCTGTAATTGAGCTCTGTTCCTTGCTTGAAGCCAAATATGAAGGGATAATTGACCCGAAAACGCCTCCAGTAGTATATGTTCCCCGCGTACATGAGCATATGGAGGACAATGAATCCGAATAGGCTGCAACGATACAATTTTTGTTACTCATATGTATTGCTTAAAACATGGTTTCACTTAATGTAGAAACACAAGGGGAAAGAATCAATACGACTTTGTAAAAGACAGATGGTTAATCAGTTCACCTGTACAGTGGAAATACGTTTTCCATATACTGCCCACGACCCTTGTGCTCTAGAAGGTTTCTTAAATGTATTGATACAGCAATAGCTGCCACTAATGCTATTGAACAGCCAGAGAACAAACCTACAGGTAAAATGTCTATCAGCTACTAAAATGAACATATGATCCCATGAAAGTGAGATGACAGGTCAATCCAGATATTTCAAACTATGGTTATGATGCACTAAGCCAACTTTTTGTAACCTCTGATAGAGCTAGACTTAGTTGATTCAAATGAGTATGATATAATTATATGTATACATTTACAAATTAAATTTTGCATATGGTTACATAGTTCAAACTGAACAATGGTTCAGTTGAACCAGCAGAATCCACCCTAAATCCTCCTTTTGCCCTCTGATTACATAGGAAGAGGAAGTTGATACTAATAATGATGCATAATTACCCATGAAAAATGTTACTCTATGCATTTCTCTTTTAGCTTGTGGCCTTAAGATTTTCATTCCTTTCCTTCGATTTCCATTGACAAAATGATTTATGAACGTAACCTCCACTCTTTCTGTGAGCTTAGAAACCTAAAAAAGCAAAAATCAATGTGATGTTAAAACTATAGTTGCAAGTAGAATAACGCTGAGAGGGAAACAGCTTTTGAAACTGAAGGAAAATTTACCTCATCTGAGCTACCAAGATAAGATTTTTCAATCATATCTGAGTATGATTTAGAAGCCTTCCTTGAGGTGATCTGTATTAATAAATTGCAAGGTTAAAAAGGCCAAACTTTATACGAGTACTTTCTATTGCCAAATCTTCAGTGTAGTACCTTATCATACTTCTTCATGATCTTGGAAAATGCCACCATATTTGAGAAACTGGGCACATTAAGTAGTAAAGTCTGAGTTGGGTTGAAGACAAAAACAAAACTAAAGTCCTCATTTGGGAGAAAAAATTGCACCATTACCGGTAACTTTTTAGAAGTCGAAGCTTTTGATAAAACTCAACAAAAGCCTTTCTCATTTGCTCTTCAGCTTTTCTGAGCTCTTCTTTGCTGAATGATAATTCTGATGTTGAAGTCATGCAGCAGTTTTTTAAAGTCGAGACAGGTGTTTCGGGTTCAACATTGATTTTTACATAGTCCAAAATCTCTAGTGGAGCAGGCCTAAAACCTATGGGACTCATCTTTGTTTTATTTCTTTCCCTTGTTGCTTCCTCTTCCAGAATTTCTTCAGTGTTCATCTCAACTTCTTGAATTGCCTCCATTTCTGGCCTATCTACATTGGGATTAAACAAGAATTAGAACATACTAAAGAGAAATCTTGTATGTAGCAATAAAGCAAGTGCCAACAGCTGGGATATCAAACCGTCTTGTATTTGCTCTTGACTTTAACGAAGTTACACCATAAAAAGAGTGGATTTCAGGTGTCAAAATACTACACGGGAAAAAGGTCTAAATTTACACATCTATGTTTGACTATGGTTTAAAGTCACTCTACATCATACTAAAAGGTTGAAGCTCCATTTTTTTCAAAAGCAAAGGCGGAATGATTTTGTTACGATAAATGTATGAATGACCCCAAATATAACCAGAGGCATAACCAGAATTTGAAGTTTATGGTTCGGGATTTAGTTTGTTTAAGCTACTAGGTTCTAAATTAATAAATTGTACTTCCCCGGACCCTGCGCGTAGCTCGAACTTAGTGCACGGGGCTGCCTTTTTTTAAACTTATTTACAGGATTTTTAAGACAAATAAGTGGTTTAGACCAAAGTTATTGGGTTCGGATGAACCCGCATCTAGCATGCTAGCTCCACCCCTGAATTTAACGAAGGGTAAAAATAAAGATACTCAATATAGCAAGGGGGTAATTTCCCCCACCCACCACCACCCCCCTCCTGCTGCACACACACAATATTTTCCAAAAAAGATGGAACAATGAACATAATAGCCAAAGTATCTGCACTTACTTGGACTAGTCAAATGAATAGGATCCACTGATGCTGGAGACAAGGTACTATTATCATTGCTTGAAGGATCCATCACTTGGGCTCTGTGCATTCCAATTGAAGGTTTATCAACCTTGATTCTTAGAGCAATAAGTGCTTCCATTTGTATACTCAACTTATCAGCCTCAACCTTCACTTCTCTTACTTTTTCCTGGTAAAAGGTTAGCACTTTGTTGAATTCATCATCCAATCTCCTAACGAAATCCAGCTCACATTCTCCACCTTCTTCACAAGACACAAAGAAAGTGGTTTCAAAGTCACCTTCTGAATTCACTACTGTCACTTCATCTTCATTATTTTTCCTAGGAGAACCTTTGAAACTGTTTTGTAGTCCATTAAATGCTCTGTACATAGATAGCCTTTTCCTTAAAGAGCCTTTTGGGGTGACTGCAACTTGTGGTAACGGTGCATTCTTCTTTTTGAATTTCAAGATTTTTTTCAACTCATTCTTAAGAGAATTATAATCCATGTAAGCTTCTTGCCATTCAATGACCATTTGGGATGCATATCCTTTCCCAAATTTCATCTCTATCAAAGCTGATTGATTACTCTATGCCTTTTCTTGAGAGAAAAAATGGTACTGGGACTTTATTTGTTTTACCAAATCCAAAAATAAAAGATTGGTCTTTTATAGAGGATTTGGCGTCTAGCCATCATAAGAGAATATGGTCAACAATCAAGTTGTTAAAAGGAACTATGTCTTAGCTGGTTCTGTTCTCTCATGCACAGAACTACAAAGGTGGCCTACTTTGAACTGCTATTAAAGGCACCCCACGTCTCAACAAATAACAACTTGTGATGTTTGGTCCCGGTGACTACTCAGTGGGTACATGCTTGTCTCTTACTAGTAAAAATATAGGATAATTCTATCTATCAAGACTTAGACTGAAGAAATCACATTATTTTTATTTTGTTTATGCAAAGATTAAAACTTTGAGCTTTCATGATTCTCACCTAAGTTCCCTAGATCTTCGTGAAGTTTATCGCTGAAAACAAGAGCATACCAACTGTAGAAAGATTTGTTTTTCACTGTAAAATAAGTACTATTGATTAAGCAAATGCACGATTTAATAAAATTTTGCACCATTTCTCCTCTCAATCTTCCCACTACTGCCCTCAAATACCTTTAAAATTACCTCTTTTGTTTTCACTCCTAATGCACCATTTTTATACAGATGAGACCTTTTTCTTGATCTTTCACATTACTGTAAAGATTTAGCAGAAAGATAAGCGAAGCTACTGATGCTCACAAGAGCTAAAAGACTTCCTTTTTCTGTTATCGGAAGGTTGAAGTTTGATTTGGGTTTGCCTCATGAGCCTTTTACCTGAATTTTCTGAGTATTTTCAGATTTGTCAAATGGTTATTAATGATTCTGATGGTTTTGAGGTTTTCAGTTGGAGTTGGTTAAATGAAGGGAGGATTTAGCTACTTCTGTGATGGAGAAAGGGTGGTGAAAAGTGAGGGTTTTACGGGTAGGAAAAGAGTGCATATTAGGTGTTTGACGTAATTACCAACAGGGTGTGATTTGGAGAGAAATGGTGAGAAATTGGGTTGAGGAGGAATGGCAGAATTAACCAAGCAATGGCGGCTTCTCTCAGTCCCAATTCGACCCATTTAATTTTGAAACCGTTTATTTAATGTTTGCTTTACTTGGAGAAAGCTCACTGCTTTAATCCAAGAACCACAAAATCAAGTCTTTCAATACCACAAAGGTTCACTTCTCGCAAAATTCTGTCAATCTAATTTGGCATGGCAACTTTAAACCATCCCAAAGAGTCATCGGCTCTGATTTCATTATCTCCCTCTCTTTTCCAACTCCATCTTCCTTCTGAAAAATTGTTCATATATGCCAATGAATCGTGTATAAACAAAGGGAAGGAGATATATTTTAAAATATGTATTGTCCCTCCTCATGTCCTTTTTATCCGTGGGTCCGAGTCTCTTACCAATCATGACTCATGAGTAAATATGTTCAAATGTATAACAGTAGGTTTTTATATATCTGTTCAAATATGTTAAAATCCAATACATCTGTTGAGTGTAGATGGGACAAGTACAAATCTTTTGTTTAGAAAAAAATCTTTTACACATTCAAATTTTTAAAAGTGTGTCTAAGATATTATTATTTTTGTGCTTGATCAATTTTTCAGATAACATAAAAGTCACATCGTATTCGAATTGTGACATGTGTTATTTACTTAAAAAAAGAAAAAGTTATTAAAAATTACAATTAAAAATCATTTCTTCCCATTTTCTTTCTTAAGCTCCGTTGTTTTTGCCATCATTATTGTTTGTGAGAAAATTTCCAACAATACCAAAATCCAATCACACTATCTAAACAACAAGTCGAAAATAATCGAGCAACAAATTGAGTTCAACAAGACCCAATTAAATTTTCAAGCTTTTTTCTATACCGATTTTTTCACCAAATCTTTAATACTACAGTTAAAGCTTTTAAATCTAATACAAATAAATGGTTTTCACAATTATCCAACGAAAACCGCTCAATTTTAGATCTAAAATTTTATGTTCTTTCGAAAGTTCTATTTGGGGAAGAAGATGAGGGGGAGAATGGTCTGAGGAAGAAGAACAGAGGGAGGGGGAGGGGTTCTTGTGGGGAGGGAGACAAAAATGTGATTTTTTACGAGCTTCACGTGCTTTTTGTGTGTGTAAACACGCAAGTGCTATCTGGTCAAAAGTAGTGTGTCTTAGACACCTTTTTGAAAGATTGAGTGTGTAAAAGATTTCTCGTTAAAAAAAGGTGTGTAACAGAAATTTCGTTGCAAGGTTGATAGTGTATGGGTCCAAATTTGAATGACCACGGCTATTGAAGAATACGACAAACGACGAGATCTTCATAGCACGATGTCCTGTGGAGGATGTTAGACATCTAACAAAGGACGTATGATTTTTACAGTAGTGTAGGTCCAATAGGGGGCACTAGGAATATACTTTTGAATATTCCCTATGATATGTCCTTTATAGTCCAGAAGGGGTTTGTCCCTTATATATATAGCGGTAAAACAACCTTGTTAGGGGGCTTTTAGCTTTTTTGGCTAAGAACACTAATTGTAATACAACAACAACAACAACAACTCAGTATAATCCCACTTAGTGGGGTCTGGGGAGGGTAGTGTGTACGCAGACCTTACCCCTACCCTAGGTAGAGAGGCTGTTTCCAAATAGACCCCCGGCATCCTTCCCTCCAAGAACTTCCCACCTTGCTCTTGGGGAGACTCGAACTCACAACCTCTCGGTTGGAAGTGGGGGTTGCTTACCATCAGAGCAACCCCTCTTGTCTACTAATTGTAATACCTTTTGCATAAAAGATTGACATTCATAATGTTCGAGCACTCCTTTTTGCAAGATCAAGAAATATTGTCCATTGTGTTCACCTTTTTATACCTTTTGTTCTAGAATTTATTATATTTAGCTAAGATTTACCCCTTCATTCTCTTTACTTGATTTATTCATAAATGTTCCAATATCTTTTGAGTCAAACAATTTGGTGCTGTATATGGGAGTTCTTTAGCTGGGATTTTAGTTTCATCTAAATCCTTGAAAGGGATAATTACCTCTTCCTAGCCTCGCAAAGACCAAGAACGGTAGGAAAGGGGGAAGCAAGATTAAAGGCAATAGTAGGTGTCACGAACAACCTTCTTGATTCCATCAACGAAGCTGGCAAGGAAGACAATGAAAACGCAATGCCAAGCGCTACACCTAAGGGAGATACCCCATCTCCCCCGCAAAAAAGCGTGACTGTCTCGCACGAGAGAGAAACCTTAACATCCGCAGCATGTGAAGCACCACCTGCTGTGAAAAGGCTATTAGAAGAGTGGCTGACAAACACTTGAGCAACATACTCGACAAACCCGTTCAAAGGAATATCGGAGGCACAATACACATAGAAATAGCAACTGTCGCCAAGAGTTTTTGAAAAAACAAACCCTCCACCTATTTATAGGATTAGGTGGCGCCAGAATTAAAGCGGAAGGCTGCAGAATGACACGAAAATTGAAGCGACAAGCCCTCAACCTCTATCTAGACAACACGCATAATGATGGTGCACGTGGAGATGATGTCATTTCCCGATAAGATACACCATCCAGGGTCTTGTTGAGCATGCTAACTTCCCATTGTTGGCCAAGCCATAACGCTTCGTAAAACCAAATTTTTCCACAAGATTGGGTGATATCCGCTCATTGAGGACGCACCAAGTTGCAACTTCGACAAGCGGAGGGACTAACTGTATGAGTCCAAATTTGGATGACCATGACTATTGACGAATAAGACAAATGACGAGATCTTCATAGTTCGATGTCCTGTGGAGGATGATAGACAACGAACAGAGGACGTATGACTTTTAAAGTAGTGTAGGCCCAACAGAGGGCACTAGGAATATACTTTCGAATATTCCCTATGATATGTCCTTTAGGTTTCAGAAGGGGTTTGTCTCTTATATATATATAGTGGAAAAACAACCTTGTTAGGGGGGTTTTTGGCTTTTTTGGCTGAGAACACTACCTGTAATTCCTTTCTACATAAAAGATTAGCATTCATAACGTTCGAGCACTCATTTTCGCAAGATCAAGAAATTCTGTTCATTGTGTTATCTTTTATACCTTTTGTTCTAGAGTTTATTATACTTAGCTAAGATCTTCATTCTCTTTTATTGATTTATTAAAAAGGTTCCAATATCTTTTGAGTCAAACAGACGGGTAGACTATATATTTTGACCAAAAACATTATCCATATAGAGCAGGGGTATTATGTTGGCAGTCTTTACTGATTGATGTGTATTTTCAAAAGATATGGTGATAACAACTAGGTCGGGAATCCAAACTAGAGTAAGAATTTGAGAAGTAAATACGGAAGCAATAACAACAGGAATTGAACAACTAGAATTAAAGAGACGAAAATAAAGATATGGGAAAGATTTAAGGAAAGAATTCGAGAACTTTCAAGAACGCAAGTTCTATAGTCTTGACAAGATCAAAGTAACAACGTCTTGATTTATGAAAGAAATCAAACGCCTTTACTTGAAAAGCAAATCAAAACAATAGATTCGGATCTTGACCACTTTACGAGTAACTTGAGACAACAATTAATACTAGTATTAATCGCCTTCTAAGAATACCACAAAGGAATCAAAGATATCACAAAAGATAAGTAATCTTACTACCTTGAACTATCAACTAGTAAAGGTTGAAAGATAAATCTCAAAGCACAAGTAACAAAGGTTCAAAAGAACTTTCAAAGTATGATATACTCAATCAATAATAAGCAGTCTTATGAAGGAGAAGAACACCCTATTTATAGGAGTACAAAGGCATAAAAATAACATTAAAAACTAGGTGGGGTGGTTGTAGTGGAAAACACAATTATTACAATGAGGTAGGTAGTTGCTAAAGTCTAAGAAAAGTCTTTGGTTAGGTGAGGGGCGGCCAAGACCCTTTGGGGCAGATTTGGGCCTTAAAACAACTAGTTTTGGGCCATTTGTTTGGACTCCAATTGGGCTACTCTTGTAACACCTCTTTCTGGAACTCTTTAAGCTCATTTTGAGCCCATTTGGTGACTCCAAGGGCTGATTTGGGTAACCAAATCTTCCTCCTCTTGGACTTCAATTTGAGCAACCAAATAGTTGTAAAACTTCGACAACTCTTCTCCTTTGGGTATGAGCTCTTCCTCCATAGTTAGAAGCTTCTTTATTTGCCATTGAAGTCCACCAACCTTAGTTTGCAATTCCTTAGCTTGAGATCTTGTAAATGGCCTTCTTGGATCTTCCAAAACTCTATCCTTATCAGTGATGCTATCATTCCCCTCTTCTTGAAAAGAATTCGTCCCCGAATTCGATCCTACATCAAACAAAGATAAGTCAGCAACATTAAATGTAGCACTTACTTGAAACTCACCAGGAAGGTCCAACTTGTAAGCATTGTTTCCAATCCTTTCAAGGACTTGAAAGTGGCCATCTCCTCTAGGATGCAACTTTGACTTCCTTTTGGAAGGAAATCTCTCCTTTCTAAAGTGAACCCAAACTAAATCTCCAGGTTTAAAAATAACTTGTTTTCGACCCTTATTCTTTCTCAAGGCAGTTTGCTCATTTTTCTTCTCAATTGCAAGCCTTGTTTGCTCATGAATGTTTTTCATCATCTCAGCCTTTGTCCTACCATCAAGACTAGCAATATCATTAGCAGGTAATGGTAATAAATCAAGTGGAGTTAAGGGATTAAAGCCATAAACAACTTCAAAAGGAGACATACCTGTAGAAGAATGGACTGTTCTATTGTAAGCAAATTCAATCATAGGTAAGTGATCTTCCCATAAAGTTAATTTACCTTTCAAAACAGCCCTCAACATATTTCCTAAGGTTCTATTAACTACTTCAGTTTGTCCATCAGTTTGTGGGTGACAAGAAGTGGAAAACAATAATTTCGTGCCTAACTTCCCCCAAAATACACGCCAGAAGTGACTCAAAATTATCACTAACAATTGTTCTAGGTATACCATGCAATTTCACAATCTCTTTTACAAAAAGATTAGCAACATGCGAGGCATCATTAGTCTTTAAACAAGGAATAAAACGAGCCATCTTGGAGAACCTATCTACCACAACAAATATACTATCCTTACCATACCTTGTTCTAGGCAAACCTAACACAAAATCCATAGATATATCAATCCAAAGTGAAGTAGGAACAGGTAATGGCGTGTAAAGACCATGTTGTAACACTTTAGATTTAGCTTGTTTACATTCCAAACACTGTGTGCACATTCTTTCAACATCTTTTCTCATTCCAGGCCAAAAGAAATTTTCAGCAAGTATGTCTAATGTCTTTGGGATCCCAAAGTGTCCCATAAGCCCTCCACAATGTGCTTCCCTTACAAATACTTCACGTAAAGAGCAATTAGGGATACACAACTTATTTTCTTTAAAGAGAAACCCATCTTGTAGGTTAAACCTATCAAGAGGACCCAACTTACAATCTGCAAAAGTTTTGCCAAAATCAACATCATTAGCATAAAGTTCCTTGATTTGATCAAAACCCATCAATTTAGAAGTGATGGTAGAAACTAAGACATACCTCCTTGAAAGTGCATCAGCAACAACATTCTCTTTCCCTTGTTTGTAAGAAATTACATAAGGAAAAGTTTCAATAAATTCAACCCACTTAGCATGCCTTCTACTAAGCTTACCTTGACTTTTCAAGTATTTCAAGGATTCATGGTCAGTTTTAATGACAAACTCCCTTGGCCACAAGTAATGTTGCCATGTGGCTAAAGCCCTTACCAAAGCATAAAGCTCTTTGTCATAAGTTGAATAGTTCAATGTGGCTCCATTCAACTTCTCACTAAAGTAGGCAATAGGTTTAGAATATTGCATCAAAACAGCACCTATTCCCTTGCCAGAAGCATCACATTCAATTTCAAAAGATTTAGAAAAATCAGGCAATTGTAATAACGGAGCATAACATAACTTTTCTTTCAACAAGTTAAAAGCATCATCTTGTTCTTTTCCCCATTTAAAAATCCTATCCTTTTTGATAACTTCAGTTAAAGGAGAAGCAATGGTGCTAAAGTCTCTCACAAACCTCCTATAAAAACTAGCAAGTCCATGAAAACTCCTAACTTCAGCTAGAATCTTAGGTTTCGGCCATTCTTTAATTGCTTTGATTTTCTCTTCATCAACCTCAACTCCCTTAGAGCTAACCACAAAACCCAAGAAAATCACACGATCCACATAAAAAGTACACTTTTTAAGATTAGCAAATAACAATTGCTTTCTAAGAACTTCAAAAACTTGTCTTAGGTGTTCTACATGCTCTTCTAAAGTATTAGAAAAGACCAAGATATCATCGAAGTATACCACAACAAATTTTCCATGAAAGTCCTTAAAAACATGATTCATTAATCTCATGAAAGTGCTAGGTGCATAAGTCAAGCCGAAATGCATAACTAACCACTCATAAAGCCCATATTTGGTCTTAAAAGCAGTTTTCCATTCATCTCCAGGATTCATTCGAATCTGATGGTAACCAGCTTTTTAGATCAATTTTAGAAAAGATTTTGGATCCATGTAATTGATCCAACATGTCATCAAGACGAGGAATAGGGTGGCGATACTTTATCGTAATCTTGTTGATTGCTCTACAATCCACGCACATCCTCCAAGTTCCATCCTTTTTGGGTACCAATAGGACCGGAACAGAGCAAGGGCTCATGCTCTCTCTCACAAAGCCTTTCTCTAGTAACTCCTCAACTTGCCTTTGAAGTTCCTTTGTCTCTTCTGGATTACTCCTATAGGCTAGCCTATTTGGTATTTATGATCCAGGTACAAGATCAATTTGATGCTCAATGCCACGTAAAGGTGGCAATCCACTAAGAATATCTTCTGGAAAGACATCTTCAAAATCCTGCAAAAGAGAAGAAATACTACTTGGCAAAGAAGAAGTTAACAACTCAGAGTTAATCAAAGCCTCTTTGTAAGTAAGTAGTATTATGGGCAACCCTCTTTTCTTGCATTTAAACACTCTTTGGCTTTTATATAGAAACTCTCTCTTTTTCTTTCCTTAGCCTCTTTCCTCTCACCAAGACTGTCTATTTTTTTATTCGAACCCTCTTTTATCTCTTCTCTCAAATTGATGCCCTCTCTCTCTTTCTTTTCTTTTTCCTCAAGCTCACATTTTATCCATCCCCTTGACTTTCCTATTGTTTCCTTTAATCTCTTCTAATCTTCAAACACTTGAGAAGGAGATAAAGGTGCAAGAGTAAATTTCTTGCCATTTAGTTCAAGCGAATATCTATTCTTTCTCCCATCATGAAAAACATTCCTTGTCATACTGCCAAGGACGACCCAGTAATATATGACAAGCTTGCATAGGCACTATGTCACAAAGAACATCATCCTCATATCTACCAACGTTAAATGAAATCATACACTGTTTATTTACCTTTAGTTCACCACTATCATTTAACCATTGGAGTCTATAGGGAGTAGGGTGTTTCATGCATGCAAGTCCCAGCTTTTCCACAAAGTATGAACTAACCACATTAGCACAACTACCACTATCAATGATCATAGAGCAAGTTTTTCCTTTTATCCCACACCTAGTATGGAATATATTCTCTCTTTGTGCTTCACTGTTGCTTCCTAAATTGATAGTCATAATCCTCCTAACTACCCCAACCATTCCATCATTAGGTAGTTCTAAATCACCTTCATCACTCATATCTCCCTCCTCATCTCCCTCACTCTTTTCACTCTCATATCCTCCATCTTCTTTTAGAATGATGTTTCTTCTACTTGGACATTCATGCATCATATGTCCCATTCCTTTACATTTATGACACTGAATAGAACTAGAAGGTGTAAAAGGTTTAGGGTTGAAGGTTTTACCTCCCTCTTTGTTCTCCAGTTTACCTTTTCCCTTGTCTTCTTGAGGCCGAGAAAAATTCTTCATCTCATGATTTGGCCATGGTTTCTTAGGCATGGTGCTTGTTCGACATCTCCATGAGCTAGTTTGCTTTCTTTTATTTTGATTTTCTACCTTTATACACAAATCAACTAACTCATCTATCGTTATATATTGTTGTAATTCAACTACATCAACTATATATTTATTTAAACCATTTAAAAACCTAGCCATTGTAGCCTCTTCTTCCTCCATACAATTAGCTTGGATCATAGCTATATCCATAGCCTTAAAGTACTCATCTACTGACATGGACCCTTGCTTCAATGTTTGAAGGCGTAGTTGTAGCTCTCTTTGAAAGTGTGATGGTACGAATCTCTTCCTCATCACCCTTTTAGCCTCAGTCCAAGTAGCAATTGGTGCTTGTCCTTCTTGCAGTCGATCCCTATTAAGCCTTTTCCACCAAATAGAAGCATAATCAGAAAACTCAACAACAGCAAGTTTAACCTTCTTACCTTCAGAGTAGTTGTGATAGTCAAAGATTGCTTCAACCTTTCTCTCCCAATCAAGATACAAGTCTGGATCCCTTGTTCCCTTGAAAGATGGCATCTGCATCTTTATATTACTTATATTATCATCCTCTATCCTACCTCTTTGTCCCCTCCTATCTCCTCTCATCCTATCAAAATCAATATCATTAAAATCATCAATAAAGTTTGCTTGATTTACAGTAGGAGCATGGGGTACATTTCTTCTAGCAGGTGGCCTAACATTATTATCCCTCCTAAGTTCAGCTATTGTATCATTTTGATCTGCAATGGTATCCCTCATTTCTTGGAGTTGCAGATTCAGCCTTTCAAACTGTTGATGCATGGCTTGCAAGGTAAAATCATTCCTTGCTTTAATTTCAGCTTCTTGGAGAACAATTCGTTCATTATCACTACCTGTATGTGACATCTTTAAAAATTGTATCACACAAATTATCTTCTTTTTTTTTCTCTCGGAATAACCTTTGAACAAAGTACTTTATAGATTTATAATTAAACCTAACTTGTATGTAGTTCTCAGTAGTAAAACTCAGATTTTTCTTTTGTTTTTGGGAACAATTAAAAGAAGAAAGAACCAAATCCTAAAACTTTTAGGCTCGGTTGAAACAAGACACGAACGAAAAGGAAATAATATAAATGTGCAGAATACAAAGAGTAAGAAAATCAAGGATCCCCTCTTCTTGTTTTCTTTGTTAATTTTTGGAAACACTTAGATACAAAAGATATATCCTGGAGAGCAAGCAATTGTATTTCTTCTTGTTTTAAATTGGATTTCGTTTTTGTTTTTGTTTTTTCTGTTTTTTTTTTTTTGTTTTTTTTTTCAAAATATCCCAAGAATTATCAAGAACGAAATCTTGATAGAACCGCTCTGATAACACTTGATAACAACTAGGTCGGGAATCCAAACTAGAGTAAGAATTTGAGAAGTAAATGCGGATGCAATAACAACAGGAATTGAACAACTAGAATTAAAGAGACGAAAATAAATATATGGGAAAGATTCAAGGAAAGAATTCCGAGAACTTTCAAGAACGCAAGTTCTATAGTCTTGACAAGATCAAAGTAACAACGTCTTGATTTATGAAAGAAATCAAACGCCTTTACTTGAAAAGCAAATCAAAACAATAGATTCGGATCTTGACCACTTTACGAGTAACTTGAGACAACAATTAATACTAGTATTAATCGCCTTCTAAGAATACCACAAAGGAATCAAAGATATCACAAAAGAAGTAATCTTACTACCTTGAACTATCAACTAGTAAAGGTTGAAAGATAAATCTCAAAGCACAAGTAACAAAGGTTCAAAAGAACTCTCAAAGTATGATATACTCAATCAATAATAATCAGTCTTATGAAGGAGAAGAACACCATATTTATAGGAGTACAAAGGCATAAAAATAACATTAAAAACTAGGTGGGGTGGTTGTAGTGGAAAACACAATTATTACAATGAGGTAGGTGGTTGCTAAAGTCTAAGAAAAGTCTTTGGGTAGGTGAGGGGCGGCCAAGACCCTTTGGGGCAGATTTGGGCCTTAAAACAACTAGTTTTGGGCCATTTGTTTGGACTCCAATTGGGCTACTCTTGTAACACCTCTTTCTGGAACTCTTTAAGCTCATTTTGAGCCCATTTGGTGACTCCAAGGGCTGATTTGGGTAACCAAATCTTCCTCCTCTTGGACTTCAATTTGAGCAACCAAATAGTTGTAAAACTTCGACAAATCTTCTCCTTTGGGCATGAGCTCTTCCTCCATAGTTAGAAGCTTCTTTATTTGCCATTGAAGTCCAGCAACCTTAGTTTGCAATTCCTTAGCTTGAGATATTGTAAATGGCCTTCTTAGATCTTCCAAAACTCTATCCTTATCAGTGATGCTATCATATGGGATCTCACACATTCATTACTTTGTTAAAGAAACTTGGACTCGTACTGTATATTGTCAGCTGTATTCTTCAGCTATTGTTTTCGTGTAGTTATGTTAACTTCAAGCATCAATCATGGGCCTATGAAAACGATAAGAATTTTCATGAAAAAGATGCATTGGTTGTAGCATGTCTTGGTGGAGAGAGTCAACCAATTATCAAGCAGAATCAATTGAGACTATTCATGAGCAAGTGTATCCGATTGCAGTTGGAACATTCATTGCGTTGTTGAATGTTCTGGAACTCTTTTGACGAAGAAACCTGGACTCGTGTATATTATTAGCTGTATTCTTCAGCTATTATTTTCGCATGGTTATGCTAATTTCATGCATCAAATTATGGACCTAAGAAAATGCTAAGAATTTTCCTAAAAAGCTGCATTGGTAGTATTACGTCTTGGTAGAGAGAGTCAATCAATTATCTAGCACGATTCAATTGAGACTTTTCATGAACAAGAACTTTAAGACTAAAAGAATGTATCTTTTGGAGCTAAAGGTGCATTGAGTTCAAACACAACAATTTTTAGAACGTAGAAATCTGAAGCAAAAACAAAAAGATCATTTCAGCCTCTTGATTATAGATTATTCGTCTGGAGTGTTGCAGTAGATGTGACCGGGGGTCATAGGTTCGAGTCGTGTGACAACCACTTACATAAATGCAAGGTAAGACTGCGTATAATAGATACTTGTAGTCCGGCCCTTCTCCGGACTCCGCACATAGTGAAAGCTTAGTGCACCGGACTATTTTTTTTTGTGTTGCAGTAGATATGTACTGTTGTCATTTTTTATTTTTAATACGTATGGAATCCTTAATCAAAAGTCTTGAATCAACTTTCTTTTTGTCCTATACATTCACTTTCAATATTCATGAACAAAACCATATTATAAACACCATTAACGAATCATTCAAAGAATAGTACAAGAGAAAAAAAAAATATTTTTAGTCTCGGGTACTCTGGATTCCAACTTCCTTGTATCAGCTAATTAAACATAGTTATATACTCTTGTCTTCATCGTAGTTAAACGGCAGCGGTACGGACTTGAAGGCACGGTATTTTCCAACGTTATTCAAGTGCTCATTTTCCAACCTGAACAATGAAAACAGCACAACTACTATCAGAAACAAATATGTTGTAACAGGTAACATGTCTTATTTTCAGGTTATTAATCTAACTTTTTCTAGACGGCAGTTATTGATGATAGGCTATAATTACGTATTTTAGTCGCTTATTACACTTAAATTTACTGCATTTTAATTGAGTTTGAGCTTTAATCGCTAGTGTCTTGCACTAATTGTGTGTTTTATGTCTTTGTAGGAGTGATTCCGAGCTATGTAGATGTTATTGAATGAATTCAAGTGATTTGGAGCTTTGAAGCCTGAGTAAAAGCCCAAGGAATTAAGCCGGGCTCGTATTTGGGGATCAACGGATGATAGAGCAACAAAACGAAGAATCGAGTAGGCATATTGCATACTGTCTAGTAAAATACACATAATATTTTTCTAATAACTCCATTTGTGATCCACAATATATGGTTGGAAAGCTAACTCAAAGGGCTACAACTTTCATGTTTTGTATTTTTATAAATTCCAAACGGAACGGGATGAAAAATACAGTTGAAACCGCAACTGCGGACCTGAGGCGGGCTGAGGCAGTACACAAGGAAAGTACCGCGCCCGGGCCGCGGCCGCGGACGTCCAGGCCTTGAAACTTGTCCTTTTTCGCGTAGGATAAGGTATAATAGTTTGGGACCGACCCTACTTCGTCTATATACATGGAAAAAGGGTATTTTGAGGGGGGAGACCAGTTTTTAACACAAATTCGACCTAAGGAGGCAGAGACACAATAGGAGCAAGGCGGAGAATTCTTTTACGATTTTTTCTTTCCTCTTCCTATTTTTTCATTATTGGTTACGACTTTTAGTTTTGTATTTTTACATACTATTATGAATAGCTAATTTGTTATCTAGGGTTTTGATAGAACCTTTTGTAGGATATACTTTTGTTATGTTTTTATATAATTGAGCCGTTAGATTTCTCTACTTGTTCAACAACGTGATTATATTGTTGATTGAATGACCATGGATTGACTGTCTCTATTTATTAGGTTTTGCTTGAGAAAGGATACATAATTACATATTTAGGTGGTTGTTGAACAACGTCACTCCTAACATATGTGAGAGATCAACATAGCGGTTTTAAAGGAAGGTTTAGAAATAACAAAGCTTTGACGTGGTCATAATGAGCGGTTAGATAAAAGGCAACTAGTGTAGTTCGAAAGAATATGTCTAGTAAATTATTGTAGTTGCTCGAGAGAAAATTACGGCATCTAAAGTGCTCACGACCAGAGAATACATTGGCAAAATTGTAGGGAACATAGCTAGAAGGATTCCGACAATTGGGGAAGTCGTAACTCTAGACCTCCTTACGTTTCCAACCACTTGTCTCGTTAGTTGATAATTTTATCGTTTTCTAGTAACTGCTAGTTAATTAGTTAGAAATATAAATCTCAATCTTTATAATTTAGAAAATTGTTCAAATATGTCTTTTTAGTAAAAAGATATAGCTAAGCCTTAGTTCTCTGTGGAATTCTAATCCGAACTTTTAGACCGGATTATATTTGCAGCGACCGCTTAGAGTTGGGCGTGAACAGTTATCTTTTAGGTGACCTGAAAATGTAATCCATCGTATTGTTGGTGCATAGAAGTTAAACTCAATAAATAATGCATCTGACCTGAAAAAGTTCCACAGGCCACGGCGAAGGATTTCCAAACTGGCTACAACTGCAACAAATGCTTTCTTGTGCAGAAATGGTAGTTCTTGAATATCAAGAACCAACTGCATCCATACTAGTCTCAGAATAATGTCAAGAACCTGCATTTACACTATAAGTAATCAAAAACTTTCACTGCCAGCGTTTTGTAATATATTATTTAAAACTGCTTCTGCACTTACAATGGCAACAAAGTAGACAATCTTGTGTGGCACTAGTAGTTTGTCTCTCAACCAACGGTTTCTTGAGTTCCTTTGCAGTAGACCCCAATCTATGACGATATCCCAGTAAGTGTTTGCAACTGTAGTAATTCCTGATGTTGATGCAGCCATTACTTTCCAAAAAGTTCCTCTCTTCTGATCGTAAAGTGTCCTCATTACAAGAGCAACAATGGTTGAGAAATATTTGAGGCTATTAAGCCCCTGCATCGAATCTTTCTCTTCAAATAAGCGGCGAAGGCACTGTATATATCATGAAATCACACAATGCACCATATTAAGTAATTGTCAACATATAAATATTGTCAGAATGATGATCTTTTTGTGTGCAAAAATCCTCATACCTGAATAAACCTAGACCAAAAGGGAATAATTGCAACGACTATGTATAAGATTTGATAAACACTGCTTTCTTGACATTTATTTGATCTTGTTCTGAAGTTGCCCCACACATAGTAGCAAACATAGAATTGCAAACTTCTAATTGCCTGAACCTGAAATGCAAGAGCACATTATAGTTCTTCCCGATAAGTATTGCAGAATTTGCACACTACACTGACTGAATTATCACATTAAAAGGAAAAAGCCTGGTGTCGAACCTGGCTGGTAATTTGATCTGCTAAGAAGAAATCTGGTAGAGTAACCTTCAAAATAATGTAAGACATTTCAGTATCTATGTACTTTCTGTGATATTACAAATGCGCGTGAATCTGTATATCGATTAAATAAGCTGATGTTACCTTATAAAGGGGAGCACATATACAGTGCCAGGCACATCTTATAAGGAAGAAACGACTTGAACGATATATGATGTTCAGAGGACAAAAAGTTATTAGAAGCAGAACCTGAAGGAAAAAAATTAAGATCATTAGGGGGTATGAAATGTTTTTGAAAACATATTGTATAGATCAGTTATAGAATGAAAGTAGAAGAAGTAATGTTTTTTCCAGACTTACAACCACCAGGGCAAGTGGTATTAGCTCAGTTACTGTCCCAAAACTTCTCGTTTTTGGATCCATCTCCATATCCAGGTTGGCCAATGCTGCAGCTAATGCAAGTACTGCAAGACCAGAAGCAAGGAGAAGAACTTGTCTGTAACCGAGTTCTGTTCCTTGCTTGAAGCCAAATATGAAGGGATAATTGACCCGAAAACGCCTCCAGTAGTATATGTTCCCCGCATACATGAGCATATGGAGGACAATGAATCCGAATAGGCTGCAATGATACAACTTTATTACTCATATGTATTGCTTAATACATGGTTTTGCTTAATGTTAAAGACAGATGGTTAGTTCACCTGTAGAGTGGAAATATGTTATCCATATACTGCCCACGACCCTTGTGCTCTAGAAGGTTTCCTGCACGTATCGATACAACAATAGCTGCCACTAATGCTATTGAGCATCCAGAGAACAAACCTATAGGTGAAAAGTATATCAGTTACCAAAACTGAACATTGTTGATTTGCATATGTATTACATAGTTCGAACTGAATGCAATGGATTCAGTTAATGCTAATAAGGATGCATGCTTACCCATGAAAAATGTTACTCTATGTGTTTCTCTTTTAGCTTGTGGTCTTAAAGTTTTCATTCCTTTTCTTCGATTTCCATTGACAAAATGCTTTATGAATGTGGCCTCGACCCTTTCTATGAGCTTAGAAACCTAAAAAAGCAAAGATCAAATACGATGTTCAAACTATAATTGCAACTGAGAGAGAAGCAGTCTCTGAAAGGGATGGAAATATACCTCATCTGAGCTACCAAGGTACGAGTTATCGACCATCTCTAAGTATGATTTAGAAGCTTTCCTTGAGGTGATCTGCATCAATAAATTGCAAGGTTAAAAAGGCCAAACTTTATACGAGTACTTTATATTGCCAAATCTTCAATGTAGTACCTTATCATACTTCTTCATGATCTTGGAAAATGCCAACATATTTAAGAAACTGGCCACATTAAGTAGTTAAGTGTGAGTTGAGTTGAAGACAAAAACAATACTATAATTCTTCATTTATGAGGGCGAAAAAATGCGCCATTACCAGTAGCTTTTTAGAAGTCGAAGCTTTTGATAAAACTCAACAAAAGCCTTTCTTATTTGTTCTTCAGCTTTTCTGAGCTCTTCTTTGCTGAATGATAAGTTCAAATTTGAACTCCTTATAACTTTTCTTAAAGTCGAAACAGGTGTTTCGGGTTCAACATTGATTCTTACATGATCCAATATCTCTAGTGGAGCAGGCCTAAATTCATTCATCTTTGCTGTATCTCTTCTCTCTGATGTTGCTTCCTTTTCCAGACTTTCTTCACTTGTCATCTCTACTTCTTGAATTGCCTCCATATGTAACCTACCTATATTTGTGTAAAATCAAGAATTACAACAACAACAACAACAACAATAGACACGGCATATTTCCATAAGTGGGGTATGGGAGGGTAGCGTGTACGCACACCATATCCCTACCTATAAAAAGGCAGAGAGGTTGTTTCCGGTAATATAAAATCAAGAATTCAAGCAAATAAAATGGCAAATCATGGGATGTAGAAACAAAGCAAGTGCGAGAACCAGCTGAGATTGGACTTACTTGGACTTCTAAAATGAGTAGGATCATTGACTTGTGAACTTTCCATTTCAATTGAAGGTTTATCAACCATAATTCTTAGAGCAATAAGTGCATCCATTTGTTTACTCAACTCATCAGCTTCAGCCTTAACTTCCCCTACTTTTTTCTTGTAAAAAGTTAACACTTTATTAAATTCATCATCCAATCTTCTAAAGAAAACCATTTCATATTCTCCACCATGTTCAGATGACATAAGAAACATAGTTTGATAATGACCTTCAGATCCTTCTTGTTGTACTGAATTTACTAATATAACTTCATCATCTTGGTCATTATTATTACTCAAAGATGAACTTTTGAAACTGTTGTATCTACTTTGTAATCCACTAAATGCTCTATACATAGATAACCTTCTTTTTAAAGAACCTTTTGGGGTGGCTGCAATTTCTGCTAAAGGTGCATTCCTCTTCTTGAAATTCAAGATATCTTTCAATACACTTTTTAAATAATTGTAATCCATATAAGCTTCTTGCCATTCTTGAACCATTTGAGATGCAAATTCTTTCCCAAATTTCATCTTTATCAAAGCTGATTGATTACTCTATGTTTTTTCTTGAGAAATATGGACTTTCTTGTTTTACCAAATCCAGAATGAAAAAATTGGTCAATAAATAAGAATGTTGGATTTGGCTTTGAGCTGTGACTGGAGAAATGGTCAACAACAAGTTGTTGTTAAAGGGTAGTCAAAACCAGTTAGTTTCCTAGAATGTCTTAGAAAACATACAAACTTTTTGAATATCTGGATAAAATGAACGTGTTCTTTCTCCAGATAGTTTAAATTTTCTTCCCCCTAATAAAAATGGCAGGACCACCCAGGCATATCACTGTTTCGTCAATCAATACCTCAACTACGTCTCTTAATACTAATAAATTTCATGCAAAATCAGCGGGGCTGTGTCTTAGCTGGTTGCGCAGAACTACACAGGTGACCTACTCTTTTTTTTTGTTTTCTACTCTGGTTCACGCATTAAAGCCCAACTATACATGATTTTACATCAGGTAGGACCCTATTAAGAGTAGAACATTCTCTCAAAAAAAATTTATACTCAAAACTCGAACCCAAAACATATAATTAAGGAAAAGAATCACGTCCTTAAGTGATTAGAGGTGGCCTACTCTGAACTGCACCAGTTAAAGGAATATGGCAGCATCAAATAGCGATTTCTTTATTTTATAATTGTGGAGTTATATAATTGTGGTGTTTGGGCCTACACACTTTACTATTTCAAGTAGTATGTGTTTGTGTTTATCTTTTACTAGTATAAAAATCAGATAATTCTGTCTTTAGACAAATAAAAACAGATTATATAAAATTTATTTTAAATTTGGGCAAAAAATTAAACTTTGAGCTTTCAAGATTTTTAACTACTTGACTGTTAGGCCACACTGCTCAACATAAAATGTCTCTCGGTTTTAAATTGTTAATCATCTTGGAGTGTAGTGGTAGCACCAAATGATGACATAAAGCGTCCTTATCGTTGAAAACAAAAGCATACCAACTGTAGAAAGATTGTGTTTAATTAAGCAAAATGCACGATTAAATAAATCTGTGTCAAGAGATGCAAATTGGTTGTGTGCTCCAACTGTGATTATACAAAAAAAATGTGAGGATGGATACGTGTACCATATGGTCAGACGGAATTATGTATTCAATTAAATCTTTAAACTTTTATTTTCTGGTAGTCCTTTCAGAAATATAATTTAAAATATTACTAATAGATACATAGAAAAAAATCCATATTGCAACCTTTTTTTCCCTACCATCTTTATCTTAATTCTGACTTTGTAAAGTAATTTATAATCAGCTACAAGTTCGAGGCAAGACCATTGGTCAACTTTGGCTCATAAATTTATGTATTTTGTTGTACGATCGAAATTTACTTTGGACTTGGTCTTTCTTGTCAAATACAGTGCTACATCTAGGGGTGTTCATGGTTCGGTTTGGGTCGGTTGTTACCTTAAAAATAACCAAACCAATTAAGTCGGTTATTCAAATTGTAAAACCAAACCAATCCAAATTAACAGAAATTTATTGGTTTCGGTTTTTGTTGATTTTTTATCGGTTTTTCGGTTTTTTCGGTTTTTTAAGGTACAAAAAAATTCAAAAGAATCAAATGGTGAAACATAGAAAAAATAGACAAGCATGGCTGCCATTGTTACTTTTTCACGTATTCTCTTAGGAGAAAGAAGAGAGAATAAAGACAATTTATATTCATTATAGATATAAACTTCCATACTATAGAAAAGAAGACAGTAAAACTTTCCAAGAAATCCAAAATTATGTCACTCACTACTCAACTTTATCCTATGATAAGAAATCCAGTCGTTTCTCCAATGGATGAACCAAAAACAGTTAAGTTTTTTCAAAACACAATCACAGTTAAGTTTTTTCAAAACACAATATATATGATCGGTTTGGTTTGGTATTTTTCGGTTTTTTTGGGTATAAAACCAAATCCAAACCAACTTTGTCGGTTTTTTAAAATTAGAAACCAAACCAAGTTAAACCAAAGAAATGTCGGTTTTTTTTCTCGGTTTGGTTTGGTCTTCGGGTTGGTTCGGTTTTTCGGTTTTTCGTGAACACCCCTAGCTACATCTGTTCTAATTTATGTTCATTTATTTTTTTATTCGTTTTAAAAAAAATGATTTTTTTTTAATTTAGGAAATAATTTAATTTAAATTTATAATTTTGCTCTTAATGAGAAATTTTATAATAAAACAAATACTTTAGGCTCCTTTTTGACTTGTTTAAAACCACAAATTTCAAAAAAAATTATTTTTCTTTAAACATCATGCCCCATTTTCCTAAAATGAGTTGACGTGACCAATGGTTAAAAAGAAAAAATACTAACCCGGAATTTAAACTCATAACCTCTAGTTAAAAGATTTCCAATTTAAACCCATAACCCCTAGTTAAGAGTAATGGATTATATTTATCACATTATTATGAATTTCTTTTCTTTCTGTCAGCTTTAAAATCTTGTCAAATAAAAGAGATGTAAACAAATTACATGGAACTTATTTGTTCATGTTTGGAAACGCAAAAAGACGTCAAGGAAAGGAATAAAGAAAATGGTAGGAGAAAATTTATTA
The DNA here is from genome assembly GCA_032618575.1 of Nicotiana noctiflora. Taxonomy (NCBI): domain Eukaryota; kingdom Viridiplantae; phylum Streptophyta; class Magnoliopsida; order Solanales; family Solanaceae; genus Nicotiana; species Nicotiana noctiflora. The sequence continues at coordinate 3,092 of JASVEL010006103.1, read as the reverse complement.
GTAATCGGTGAAATTTGTTTTCACTTTGCCCAAACTAAGTTTCTGGAAGTACTTTTGAGGAGAAGCAGAAGCAGTTATGGAGAAGCAAAAAAAGTAGCTTCTCTCCAAAAGCATATTTTTGAGAAGCACTTTTGAGAAAAATAAATTTAGAAGCGGTTTTTAACAGCTTGGTCAAACTTAATTGCTGCTCAGAAATGCTTTTCAAACTAATTAGCCAAATACAAACTGCTTCTCACCAAAAGTATTTTTGAGAAAAGCACTTTAAAAAAAAGTGTTTCTCAAAATAAGATGATTTTTGCGGCTTGGCCAAATAATATGATAAATATAATCCATAAATAACGTGATAAATATAATTCACAAATGCACAAATAATGAAATTTGGAGAGTTATACATTTCCATTTCTTTATAAAATGCATTTATTCTTCTTTCTCCTTCCCATTAACTTCACCCGATTTGTATTTACATAAAATGGTGCGCTTACATTCTTTTTCACTCTTCTCTTTTTTCTTATCCGTTCACCTAATCTAAATTTCTTCTAACCTATCCTTATTTTCTTTAATGCTATGTTGTACCAACATATACTTTTCTCTTCACTATATTCAAGAATATTTTATACAGAGTACTACTTACTATTCATGGGTCTATACACTTGCTTCAACATACCCAACGGTCACGTCCGTTGTCTTTTTCTCCAACACATTTCGTTGATTTCTTTTAATTATTATTATTATTATATTCCCTCAATATGTGAATTTATTATTTTCTAAATTTAAAAACCATTTAGCTTAAACTTATAATTTTAAATTTTTATAATCACATAAATACTCTGAGTCCCTTTTTAACTTTTTTAGAATTACAAATTCTAAAAATCTTTATATTTTTTTAAATTTCATAATCAATCAAACAAATTTACATGAATTTGAGTAACACTAAACTTATTATATTTTTAATATTTAACATAAATTCTGGTGACTTTTCATAAAGTCGTGTCGAAAATACTAGGTTGCATTGAACCCTCACAAAAAAAAAAACTGCCACTAACGTCATGCCTCTATTGTCATAAAAATGACCCAAGATCTATTTCCTTTTTCCTTTTTCTCTTTTGTGAATATTTCAACTTCAGTAAGAAAAAATCAGCTGGATTGAAAGAACTATAGCCGCACTTGAGAATTCCTTTTCTAATCCTTCATACGAGAGAGGGAGAGAGAGTATCATAAACAAATAATTTCCTTCATTGGGTCCATGGTTTTGGTGGCCTACTACTTTACAACAAGAATGATACTAAAGAAAAGAACAAACCAACAAACCAAGCGCGTAATTAGCGTTTGATTTGATTTACACGTATTTATAGGGTTAATTTCTATTCAGATCTCCAGAGAAGAAAATTGTATTCAAATTTTGTGTGCTCGAAGAAAATTGTATAAAGTGAAGAGCTTGCATTTATTTGACCAAAAAATATTGAAATTTTTTTAGTTAAATCAACCAATGAAGATGAGAGGTAAATTCCAACCAAGTATAATAACATCTAGATTAAATGATGTAAGAGAATCACAAGATCATCTATGCTTCCGTATATGCCGGAACCAAATGATTACTCATAAATATTATAACTTCAAATGCGGAAAAATGTTGCAAAAAAATGCAATTGACCAAAATAAGATGATGTAAGGATTTCAGATCTGTATTCGGTAAGTCAACTATTGTCCCCCTTTGTACTCACTTTCTCCTCCTATTTCTAAGGAATGATCCCCTTTCAAACCCTAAAAAGGTACAACACAAAGAATATTCGAAAAGCATATTCCTACTGTCTCCTACTACGCTAACATTACTGCATAAGTCGTGCATTCGCTTTAACCACTATCGGTCGTCACCCTTCATAACGACCAAAGGAAGCTATATCGTGAGGACCTCATTCCTCGCCACACTCAGCAATGGTCGTGATCGTTCAAATTTGGACCTATACAGTTAGTCCCTCTGCTTGTCGAGATCCGTGTTATTTTCATGCTTTAAGCTTGTTTCCTCCTATGATTTGCTTATTCTTGAGCTTTCCTATGAAAGATTCTCTACTCTAAACCGTTTTTACTTTCACTTAAACCTATGGTTTTTTCGGAGTTCTTTCTACACCTGTTTTAACTAATTTCCTTACGATTAAACCTTTTTCCCTTTTTTATTTCAAGCGATTTAATGTTCCTACTACTTTTTAACTTGACAATGTTAAAAGCCCTAATTTTTAAAGATTTTCATTACTTCGTTTCTATGTGTGCTAGCATGATTTTCTCTACTTCTTTTCTGTGTGTTAGCATGATTTTCTTTACGTCATTTTTGTGTGCCATCCTATTTACATAATTCTTGTTTATCTCTTGTGGTCCCCCATGCTTCGAATATATCCTGCTGAATCTTTAGCCTACTTATATCATCTCTATATGATTGTGTTTGCTCATCTCTTAGTTCTTTCTATCTATATAACTGAACATGTTTGTTTGTTACTCTTGTTTACTCGTCTCTATTTATATGGTGAAATATACAGAATTATGACTCCCCATGATTGATTCTGATTTTCCTTAATTGGTATGACTCCCCATGATTGAGAGATCTTCTTTCAAAGCCATAAAAGCTTAACCTCATCTGTTTAAATTAACTGATTTCATTACCTTATTTACCATGGTACTTTGTTTACTTAGTTTTCCCTTAATTGGGTTTTTCTGAATTTGGTCCTAATTAACTACTCTATGCCTACTAAACCTTGACTCTTTCCGTATTTAATTATGCGTTGATTCTTTTTCCTACTTTATATGGTACTGAATTTTTTTGTTTGATTTTAATTCCCTTAAATTAAGGAAATACTTCCTTGATTCTCCGATTGATTGATTCCGAGTTCTTAAATTAGTGTACTACTATGATTTTTACCTTATTCGACTACCTACCTTCAACTATAAATACTATAAGTCTTTCACAAACAAGCCGCCGACACTTGGCTTTCAAAAAATTCCCCTTTTACAAAAGTCTCTATTTCTCCCTTCTTTCTTGTGTTATTTTCTACTATTAGCCAGCTGCAAGCCAAGGCTGTTCATCTGTTCCCTTTGGTTCTTTC
>JASVEL010006102.1:0-93174 GCA_032618575.1 Nicotiana noctiflora | reverse complement strand
TAAAGGTCTGGGTGGGGCGGTTGATCCCCTTTGCTAAGGAGTGTGGGACGTGGGTCGCCTTCACTACGAAATATGGCCTTCCAGGTATGGTGGTGACTTTTGATTTGGCAAACTTGTCTTTCATTCGGACGCATCATTTTTTATATCTGACGCACTTATATTATTGTGTTGGTAGCTCGGAGTGTACCGCATAGACGGAGACGTCGTGCCGCCAATTCCTTGTCGTCGGATTCTGAACTTGTGTTTCTCGTGATGGAGAGTATTCTTGAGGCTGTTCATCCTGAGGATGATCGAGCGAATATGGGAGCGTCTGGTGATGATGTTGCCGACGCTGCCCGTCAGGAGGGTGAAGCTACAATTCGGGAGTCGGTCTTTGCTGATGTTCCCGGGACTTCTTGTCCCGTAATTGAGACAGTGATTAACCCAGTGTCCAGAGTGGACATTTTGCCCCCACCTCTTCCTGTTGAAGAGGACGCTCAATCGGACGATGAACCGTTGGAGCAAAAGAGGCGTAGGCTACTCCTTGGAAAAGGCGTGGCTGTGGAACACACGGAGGTGATTACTCGCCGCCGTGAGTCGAGATCGGTATTCATGGGTGACGCCATCCGATCGGAGAGGGCGACCCTCTTAAGGGAGGCCGCGAGAAGTGCCGCTCCCCTGCATGTCGAGGACGATAGCGCGCCGGCTGTCGCCAGTGAGGCTATAGACGAGGAGGAGGCTGCTTCCGAACAGGCTCCTGATCCCACGGACGTGCCGCAGCAGGACTATGCCCGAGTGGACTTGAAGTTGACGGGTCCCAACCGTCGGCTTATGATCCCCACGGGATATAACTTGTTGTTGGAGAGCAAGCAGGCCGCAGCGGACATGTCCTTGCTGTGCGGGGCTACCGAGGCGGAATCTCTGAAGTCCGTAAGCGACGACTTGTCTCGTTGAGTTGCTGGTGCCGCCTTACAGGTATGATTTAGTCGTTGCTTCACATTGTTTTCTCTTGAATCCTAAGGTTTTTCCCGCCATTTTAACTTGTCTTACCCTTTTTACAGACCCTCATCTTGGAGGTGGAGGGGGGCCTGAGGGAGCGAAAGAAGGCTGCTGCCCTCCGAAAGGCGTTAAAGAAGAACCGAGAGGTCCGGGATAAGCATCGGACGCTGTCGGACGTCTACACTCAAGACATTCAATTTTGAGTTTTTCGTGAGGGCTTGAAGGCAGCGGAGGAGCAGTTGCAAAAGTGTACGGCCCAACTGGAGAAGGCGGATGCGGACCTGCTGGCCGCTGTGACCCGAAACGCTGAGTTGGATAGTCTTCTTCAGCAGCAGGGGGGAGTTGGACCTTGGTCGTGTGGCGATGATGAAGGTGGCGAAGTTGCGTGCCCGGGTTGATGCCCTTACCGCCGAGCTCAAGACAGCCATAACCAAGGTTGCCGTTCCTCAGCAGGTGGAGACCGTTGCCCCAGCTAGCGACACATCCTGCGAGGCTCATGACATGCTCGTGTACGATGAGGCGAGGCAGACCGTTTTTGAGGAGTTGTTGGCCACTGGTAGAGCCACTGAGGCGGAGGTTGAAGCTCAGCGTCGCCTGGTGAGGGTTGCACGTGAGGCTTGTGGGTATGACTTCGACTCTCCGGGCCAAACGGGCGGTTCCTTTGCGAATGTGGACCAGCTGGGCACCGGATCCTAGATCGATAGGGTGTTCCAGGATGAAGGCCAAGACGGTGCGGCCGGCGCAGAGGAGGGCGACGGAGGTCATGGTGGTTAGCTAGGATTTTTTTTCCTTCTCTTTCTTGTAATTGTGACCATTTTGTAATCTTGTGATTTATTAATAAGATTTTTGGCGACTTCATGAGAATTGCTTATGCCTTTTTTATGTCTTTTTTTTTTGCTACTTTTGTATTGTTCGGGGCGCGACCCTTAATTTACCGTAATCTCTTCTTGCGTTGTTAAGGTCTTATCCTTTTGTTTTCAATGGAGGAGATCGTAGTTTCTCTTTTCGTCGTTAAGGCCTTAGCCTTTTGTCTTTAATGAAGGAGACCGTAGTCTCTCCTTTCGTCGTTAAGGCCTTAGCATGTCATGAGCCTCGCGAGACGTGTCGCTAGCCGGGGCAACGGTCTCCACCTGCTAAGGAACGACCACCTCGGCCGTGGCTGTCTTGAGCTCAGCGGTAAGGGCATCAACCTGGGCACGCAACTCCGCCGCCTGCGCCATCGCACACGGCCAAGGTCCAACTCCCCCTCCCGTTGCTGCAGAAGACTCTCCAACTCGGCGTTTCGGGCACAGCGGCCAGTAGGTCCGCGTTCACCTTCTCCAGTTGGGCCGTCCACTTTTGCAACTGCTCCTCCTCTACCTTCAAGCCCTCATGAAAAACTCGAAACTGAGGGTCTTGAGTGTAGACGTCCGCCAGCGTCCGATGCTTATCCCGGACCTCTCGGTACTTCTTTGATGCCTTTCGAAGGGCAGAAGCCTTATTCTGCTCCCTCAGGCCCCGCTCCACCTCCAAGATGAGGGTCTATAAAAAGGGTAAGACAAGTCAAAATTGCGGAAAAAACCTTAGGATTCAAGAGAAAACAACGCGAAGCAACGACCGAATCATACTTGTAAGGCGGCACCAACAACTCGACGAGACTGGTCTCTATTGCTTACGGACTTCAGAGATTCCGCCTCGGCAGTCCCGCACAGCAAGGACATGTCTACTGCGGCCTGCTTGCTCTCCAACAACAAGTTATATCTTGTGGTGATCATAAGCTAACGGTTGGGACCCGTTACCGTCATGTCCACCCGGGCATAGTCCTGCTGCGGCACGTCCGTGGGATCAGGAGCCTGTTCGGAAGAAGCCTCCTCCTCGTCTATAGCCTCATCGGCGATAGCCGGCGCGCTATCGTCCTCGACACGCTGGGGAGCGGCACTTCCTGCGACCTCCCTTAAGAGGGTCTCCCTCTCTGATCGGATAGCGTCACCCATGAAGACTGGTCTCGACTCAGGGCGGCGATTAATCACCTCCTTCTATTCCACGGCCACTCATTTTCTAAGGAGTAGCCTACGCCTCTTCCGCTCCAACGGTTCATCGTCCGATGGAGCGTCCTCTTCAACAGGAAGAGGTGGAGGCAAAATGTCAACTTTGGACGCCGGGTCAATCACCGGCTCAATTACGGGACAAGAACTCCTGGGAACGTGAGGAAAGGCCGACTCTCGAATTGTAGCTTCACCCTCCTGACGGGCAGTGTCGGCAACATCGTCACCAGACGGTCCCATATTCGCTCGATCATCCTCAGGATGAACAGCCTCAGGGATACTCTCCCTCACGAGAAACACAAGTTCAGAATCCGACGATGAGGAATTGGCGGCAAGATGTCTCTGTCTCCGCGGTACACTTCGAGCTGCCAACACAATTATATAAGTGCGTCAGATATAAAAAATGATGACGTCCGAATGAAAGACAAGTTTTCCAAATCAAAAGTCACCACCATACCTGGAAGGCCATATTTCGTAGTGAAGGCGACCCACGTCCTACACTCCTTAGCAAAGGGGATCAACCGCCCTACCCAGACCTTTATGTCCGACACGGACTGGGGTGTACGCGTCTTTGCTGCATCCATATAAAATATTGTGATGACGAAAAGTTGAACAGACGTAAAGAAAGTAAACATAAGAAATAACACTTACGATTGTCATTCCATGCCTCGGGAAATCCGGTCGGGTCTAATACCAAGTCCGAAGTTCGGACGAAAAAGTATTTCAACCAGAATTGACGGTTGGGTTTATCGTCTGCCTTGACGACTATGCCCTTCGTCCCTCAGTTTTTTAGCTGAAGCATTGTCCCTTTCATGAAGCCTGGAATGAACAGCTGCAGCATGTGGTATACTAAGACATCTAAGGCGGCTTTCTCGGCGTACGTCATCGGTATACGACATATTTTCCATGTGTAGGGGTAAGCTGAGTCGGACATACATTGTAGAACCGGCACAGCTCCTCCGCCAACGGATAGATGGGGAGTTTGCACCCCATTATGAAAGGGTACTCGTAAAAGGCGTAGAACCCGAGCCTATGTACATTGACAAAGTCCCTTCCAGCCGCCTGCATAACGGCCGCCTCCGGAATCTGGCAAGATGCCCGGAGGTCATTTAGGAGAGGTTCGGTGTAAGTAGACCTCTCCCATGCAGGCGTATTCCCTTTTGTTGGGAAATCCCTCCGAACATATAGTTCGCGGGGAAGGAGATTATCTACAGATAAGGGGACAAGCGGTTTGCGAGGTTTCTTGCCATCCCTTGATGGCCGGGAAACCCTGGAAGTAGCCTCACCTTCTTCTGCTCCCTGGCGGCGGCTACCCTTAGCCATTTTAGAAGTTTTTTATACTAAAGGTATAACGGTGAGACACAAGATCAATGTGAAAAGTTGCAGTTCTATCAAGAAAAGATGAGAAATAAAAGTATTGGAAAACTTTTTGATGATCCAAATAATGGAAAGTCTTGAAACCGTTCACTATTTATAATAAGTCATTACACGAGATTCGAAGAGTTTTGCACCAGAAAAGAGGCGGGAAACCAAAACGTCAAATCGCCTTTATGGCCTGCCTCGAGAACAACAACAATTATGACGCACGCCATCAGCAAACGACGATTCAGAAGAACATGCCACGTGTATGTATATAGATAGATCCAATATGGGTCGACTTTATCCACCCATTACATATATATGCCGAATACATCTCCAATAGGAGGAGGGACTAACTGTATGGGGTCGAATCGGATGTAAGATGGGTCGAGCGTATATACGCATATAGCCGACTCGGATGTAATACGGGTTGAGCACGTATCCTTGCGTGGCCGTAGATGCCAGATGATACCCACTTTCGTGTCCGTACGATGAAAATGGTATTCCCTCGACTGTAGTGGCGTATCAGCAGGCTCGCCCGAGCAGTCGTCCCGACTCCCCCTCCCCTATATCTTTGTTGTAGTAGTAATAGCTTTGGGACGATGTAATGTGATTGGCAAGGGGGTAATCCTTCTATATAAGGAAGGATCCTCTCATTTGTAACAAGTATTATTCATAAATAATAATACAACTCTCTCTTGCTCTGTCAATTTCTCTCTATATTATCTCTTTATTGCTTACTTGCTCAAACACTTCATTAAGATCCACTACATTCTTACAAGAGCAACCTATATACGAATCCAAAGATCGATCTTTAATATGTATTACTATTGATTCCGATTTACCCTTTATATAATCTTTGATTGTCCCTAACTCATAAAGCAACCGATAGCTTTTGGGTCAAACAAGTATGAATATTCCCATGTTTGGTTGGTCAAAATAATTTAAAAAATATTATTCTCATCCTATTCCCCACTAACACCCACCCCCACCCCACTACCCCACCATCAAGCCCTACCCTACTCACCCCACCCATACCACTACCACAAACCCACCAACCCGACTACCCCACCCCGTAAATTATATATTTTTCAAAAAAAAAAAAATTCTCTACTCACTAACTAAACACTAAAAAATATTTTCTAGAATTATTTTACACTCACCAACCAAACATGAGAAAATAAGTTATAAATTTGGTCATTTCCAAAAAAAAAAAAAAATTTCAGGAAGATCTTTCGTACCAAACACGCCCTAAGTCTATTAAAATATTTTGTGGGGACAAAAAATGCTCACTTTCAATTGGCTTAAAGAACTAAAACTATTAGGAGTAAATCCAAGAGTTTTAAAACCCACCCTCATACATAAGTAGGTGACAAATGGGTGGGCCGAGTCGGATATGGGATGGTTAAAATGGGAAAAACAAATAAACTATCTGACCTGATCATATTTGATACGAATAAAAAATGGATTAATCGGTGAATAATATAGATATTCATATTATCCATGACTTCTTGAAGATGATCACTTTTAAAATAATTCTAGTCTCTCAAACTTGAAGAACCTCAAATTTGAGGCTTTACAAATGTAAAAATTAAACTAATTAGTTATTTATTTTCTAAGTAGATAATATGGTTCTTATCCATTTTGAAAAGTCCATATCCAATCTATCTTTAGTGAATGATATCGGTGGATAATTATTTTCTTTTAACCATTTTGTCATCATTATACATAAGGGACCACATTTATATTTTCTTGTTTAATCTTGGAACAATTTGATTTTTGCTAAAAATTGGAGGGCCAAATAGATTTTCCTAAGAAACAATAAGGGTTACACACATGGCAAAAGAAATTACATAATACGTCGTCGTTGTTATGCACTTGTCACAAAACCCTACGGTAGTAGATTTACTTTACCAGTTTGGAATTTGGAGGAACCGAAGAGATAGAAGAGAGGAGGTTGGAATTAGGGTTTTTGAAAAAAAGCAGCAGTAATGGAAGGAATCACAGAGGGAGTGAATAACATGAGCGTTTCTGAGACCCAAAACCAAAAGAAGAATCGAATTCAAGTCTCCAACACCAAAAGATCCCTTTTCTTCTATGTTAACCTCGCCAAGGTTCTTTTTTTTTTTAAATTTTTTTTAATAGTTGTTTGTTTGCGAAATGGGTATTCCAGATATTCGTTTGTTTCTGATAGAAGAATTAAAGTGTAGATTATTATTTAGTAATTGGCTCCCTTTAATGTATGCTGGGTTGTGGTTAGTTTTTTCTAATACTTATTGAGACAATTGATAGGATTTTGTCTAATTTTGGATAGTCTGTTGGCATGTTAAATACCAAATACTGGGTTTTGATTCTGACAGTTAGGTGTTTTTAATGGGATTGGTTTATTTGCTATTCTGTTCTTTTTCCCATATCCAATTTGAAGACAATGTGTTTGTGGGAGAAAATCGGAAAATATTTTGTCTATTCTTCCTCTCTTTCTTTTTCTCTTCATGTTTTCATGCAAAAAATTATCCATGTAGGCGATACATATTAGTTGAGAATATGTTTTAACATTAGCACTTTTATTGTAGGTATTATGCTTTCTAGGAGTTGGTATACTTCTAGATAATATACAGAACTTCTAATACCTTTTATTTATATTTGCATAATATTAGCGTGAGATGAGTTCAAATAAAGTAACTCAGTGAGGATTCATATAGCCAATTCCTACTTGTCTGGGATTGAGGTATACTTGTTGTTTTCCTGAGCTGAGTTGTGTGCCATTTCTGGCAAAAAACTACAACTTGTAATCTGTAGCGATGTCTCAGATTTTTTATGTTGGTAACTAGATTGTATGTGATTGATGGTAAGGTTAATTTGAGGCAAGAAATGCTGTTCTGTATTTGGGTATGAACATATGCCAGGAAACGGACACGATTCAAATTTTAGTAGTCTGTTTTGGTTTTTCCACAACCTGAGAAATCAAGAGCCTAGCGGTGTGAGAGAACTGACTCACAGAGGGTTTGCTTTACATATTTCCGATCTACCATCGAGGGTCGTGATAGGTACAGTTTAAAATAATATTGTGCATAAAGTGACCTCTTGGGTTTGGCTCATTAATAGAATGTCTAGTTTGAGGCTCTTTGTGGATGGAGTAGGGGTCTTGACACATGTCGCATCTTATTAAAAGATGTTAGTTGTCTTATTAACTAGGCTCTTTTTGTTGGTATTAATATTACCTAGTTTCTGAAATATTTTTGAGTTTTCCTTCAGAGGTATATGCAGCAGTACAATGAAGTGGAACTCTCTGCTCTTGGAATGGGTAAAGCCTACAGTACCTCATTTCCATATATATGGCTCTGGTTCTTGCTAATAATTGGATGTCATAGTTTTCTTTTATTTATATATTCATTCATTCACTTTTTTTTTGGGGGGTGGGGGTGGGGGCATAATTCTCCATAGCTGCATTTGTTTGAGTTCTGTTGACTACTCCTGCATCTAGCTCATCCAATGAAACTCTTCATTTTCATGTTGACTGTTGTCTAGCTTTCTGAACTACATTTGTATTGTATGACTTTTGCAAGTTCGATAAGTAAATGTCTTAGTATTCTCACCCTTATTGTGTATAAGCTGACATGGCAAACGTTTGAGTCATCACATTACAACCTGGGTTATGGAGGTCAGTGATCATTAGAAGCATATGATTTCTCCTGTGCTGCAATCTGATATCCTAGGAACAGTTTTGAAGTTGTAAACTTTGACCAAGTGTCATGATTTTCGTCTTGGATTGGAGTCGTCGAGTATATCTGCACGGTTTAGTATTAACTCTTAGTTGGGGCAACCTCATAGGATCTCTAAGAGCAGAATGCTTGAAAATCATGTTTGAGTTTAAGAAGAAAGATGATCAAGATCAGTGAAACAGTTTAACACTTAATGCTTTCTTGTTGTGTGGGGCCATCCTTATTTATTATGTGATACTGTCATTACTTGTTAGGATTGGCTCGTCTTATAGTTCTTAAATGGATTAACAATATTTCCTATCTATGCATGCAGCAATTTCAACAGTGGTGACTGTTGCTGAAATTCTGAAAAACAATGGATTTGCTGTTGAGAAGAGTGAGGCTTCTCCTACTTGATTCCCTCTTTTTTAGTAGGTTTTTTACATCCAGATCTGAACTTGGACAATCCACTTTCTGCAGAGATCAGGACACTTACTGTGGACATGAGGGATGAGCCAGGAGCACGGCCAATACCGAAAGCAAAGGTATATTTGAAAACGCATTATATCTAGGTGTTAACGGATGCATTCTATACTTATTCGATGGCTCTCAAGTACTTAAGCACACTACGTAAAACTGGTCAATCATTGTTGAGGAAATTTTACTCAATTTCAGAACTCAGACTCTCTCCAAGTACAAAAGAAAAACAGACTCAGATCTTCTTCTGTATAATGGTAGTATATACCTTGTTGAGTGTTAAAGACGAGTCTGGTGCTGATAAGCTCATTTAGCTGTGTTTTTTCAGCCGATATATCGTGCCAACTTCTTTCTCAAACTCAAGAATGGTAGGGTATGGGTGGTTACGCTAACTTTCGTGCTCACCAACTAGCCTGTGCATACCTGAACCTGATTGAATTGTTATATTTACTCTGCCTGCTTTCTTATGTATTTTCGTTGTTTTGCTCATGGGTTGTACTTGCTGTGCTAATCCTTTCTGTTGAAAAAAAGTTGGTGATTTCTTCGAGCAGCAGTTGGAATTGAGAGAATATAGCATTTCAGCCAGTTTTCTTCCCACCTTTTCTAAGTTGCTATTCTTTAATTTATATAGACATTATATCTATGAAGATTCATTTTTAATTTCGTGAAGTTTTCTTCAGCCTTAACCCACCTCTTGGTTTTCACATCAATGTGGCAAAAGCATTTTCCTTTTAATGTTTCACTAGATATCTTTGGTTTTTCTTTCTGTAGATTGAAGTAGTGATGGGAAAGACAGAGAAGTTTGATGAGTTGATGGCTGCTGAAGCAGAGCAAAACGGGGACAACGAGGAGTAAAGCTGAAGTCCTCCGCTCTTTCATAATTGTTTTAGTAATCCACGTAACTGCATTCTTGAATTCAGAAGAGATAAGAAGGTTAACTGTTCTTGGTACTTTTGGTCTATGATTGGATTTGTTGAGTTTAGTAGTTTACCCTCTACCGCTTTCATAATTTGTAAAAAAAAGAAATTCAATTTCATTAAATCGTGGATGTGTTAGCAAGCTGTGGCATTACATTTAGTAACGCAAATTTAACAGAATATCAAGCAATTGATAAGATTTATCCACATGTTTCCAGTGGAGTGGATAGATATATATATATACAAGTAAGATCTTCAAGATAATGTCTCGACTGATTACTAAAACCAAATTGATAAAAATTTCATAGCAAACCAAAATTGACTTATTGGTGAGACCGTATGTGCATCTGTTCATACTTAGAAACGAACTTAAAGTAATCTGTTTAATAATACTAGTACAACTAGGAACTATCTATGACCAAAATAACAACAACTCTTCGGTATAATACCACAAAGTGGGGTCTAGGGAGGGTAATATGTAGATAGGCTTTACCCCTACTCGAAAGGGTAGAGAGGTTATTTCCAATCGGCCCTTTGCTCAGGGAAGGAAAGAAAAAACAGAAGAGCATTAGTAACTCCAGCGGAAATCGCATAAATAATTCTTTAAACATAAGAACCATAAATAAAATGACATGCAATAATATTAAACAGTAACTAACATAAATAACTACCATAAGGGGGACACACTCCACTACACAAATCATTTATGAAGAGCCCTACCAAGCCTCACCCAACCCCGGGGAAAGAGTACGAAAAATACTAGAAGCCCCTCGACCTCCAGACTTTCCTATCAAGGGTCATGTCCTCGGAAATCTGCATTCTAGCCATGTTGTGCCTAATCACCTCTCCCAATACCTCTTAGGCGTCCCTCTGCCTTGCCTGACGCCGACCACCGCCAGCCACTCACAACTCTTCATCGGGGCATCAGGGCTTCTCCTTCGCACATGCCCGAACCACCTGAGCCTCGCTTCACGCATCTTCTCATCCACCGGGGCCACCCCCACCTTCTTTCGAATAACTTCATTCTTAATCTTATCTAACCTGGTGAGTCCACACATCCACCTGAGCATCCTCATCTCCGCAACCTTCATTCTCTGAACATGAGAGTTCTTCACCGGCCAACACTCCGCCCCATACAACACGTCAGGTCTAACCACAGCTCTATAAAACTTCCCCTTGAGTTTTTGTGGCATTCTTGTCATACATGACTCCTGATGCAAGCCTCCACTTCGACCACCCCGCCCCTATACGGTGGGTGACATCCTCGTCTATCTCTCCGTCCCCCTGAATCACCGACCCAAGATACCTGAAACTGTCCCTCTTGCCGATGACCTGAGATCCAATCTTCACGTCCATGCCTACTTCGCTCGGCTCGACGCTAAACTTGCACTCCGGGTACTCTGTCTTAGACCTGCTTATTTTGAAACCCTTAGACTCGAGAGTCTGTCTCCATATCTCTAGCCTCTCGTTAACACCGACCCTCGTCTCGTCTATCAAGACTATGTCATCCGCAAATAGCATACACCAAGGCACATCCATTTGAATATGTCAGGTTAGAGCATCCATTACCAAGGCAAACAAGAGAGGGTTAAGCGCCGATCCTTGGTGGAGCCCCATAACCACCGGAAAATGGTCTGAGTCGTCACCCACCATCCTAACTCTAGTCTTAGCTCCATCGTACATGTCCTTGATTACTCTGATGTAGGCTTCCGGCACACTCTTTGCCTCCAGGCACCTCCATATGGACCTTGTCATATGCCTTATCCAAGTCGATAAACACCATGCGCAGGTCCTTCTTCTTATTCCTGAACTGTTCCACCAATCACCTGACAAGGTGGATAGCTTCTGTAGTGGAGCGACCCGGCATGAAACTGAACTTGTTCACAAATATAGATGCCATCTCCCTCACCCTCGCCTCGATCACCCGCTCCCAAGCTTTCATGGTGTGGCTTATTAACTTGATACCCCAATAGTTGTTGCAGCACTGGATTTTCCCTTTGTTCTTGTACAAGGGCACCACTGTACTCCACATCCACACTTCCGGCATCCTTTTGGTCCTGAAGATCGCATTGAACAACCTGGAGAGCCACTCCACTTCTGACCTACCCATGTATTTCCAGAACTCTACCGGAATTTCGTCTAGCCCAGTCGCTTGACCCCTACTCATCCTACGCAAAACCCCCACGACCTCCTCCAACCTAATGCGCCTGCAGTACCCAAAGTCTCTATGTTGCTCCGAATGCCCCAGCTCCCCTAGCTCTATGTTCCGATCCCCCTCCTTGTTAAGTAGGTCTCAAAAAAACGCCTGCCACCTCTGCTTGACTTGAGACTCCCCCATCAGAACTCTACCATCCTCGTCCTTGATGAACCTAACTTGGTCTAGATCCCGCGCCTTCCTCTCCCTTACTTTAGTTAACTGGAATAACTTCCTGCCCCCGTCTTTCTCCCCCAATTCATCGTACATGCGACCAAATTCCGCGTTTTTAGCTTCTGTAACTGCCAGCTTCGCTTCCTTCTTCGCCACCTTGTAGATCTTCCTGTTCACTCTCCTTTCATCCTCACTTGTGCTCCCTTCCAACTTAGCAAACTCCGCCTTCTTCACCTCCACTTTTCCTTGGACTACATCGTTCCACCACCAGTCGCGCTGATGTCTGTCTGAATAGTCCTTAGCTACCCCGAGCACATCCCGCGCTACCTCCCTAACCAAGTTCGCCGTCACTGACCACATTGCGTCTGCTTCCCCAGAGCTTCTCCAAGCTCCACCAACAATTAACCTCCCCTCCAACTCATGGGCATTCTCCTTAGTCAAAGCACCCCATCTAATCCGCGGTCGTCCCCGAGCACCCCTCCTCTTCCTCTTCACCCAGAGACCGATATCCATCACCAGGAGTCTATGAAGAGTCAAAAGGGACTCTCCCGGAATAACCTTGCAGTCCTTGCACAAACCTCTATCACTCCTTCTGAGAAGAAGGTAATCAATTTGAATCTTTTCCGCTGAACATTGAAGGTGACCAAATGCTCCTCCCTCTTCTGAAATGTTGAGTTTGCAATCAAAAGCTTGGAAGCAATAGCGAAATCAAGCAGCGATGTGCTTCCTCCGTTCCTAACCCCAAGGCCAAAGCCGTCGTGTACCTCAGCATAACCACCGGCATCAACCCCAATATGACCATTAAAGTCCCCTCCAATAACTAACTTCTCACATTGGGAATACTACTCACCAAATCATCCAAGCCCTCCCAAAAATGCCTCTTAACCTCCTCGTCTATGCCCGCTTGTGGCGCATAAACGCTGACGACGTTGAGGACGCATCCCCCAATAACCAACTTAATAGACATTAACCTATCATTCACTCGCCTAACCTCAACTATGGACTCCCTTACATCCCTATCCACTAAGATGCCCACTCCATTCTTACCCCTCACGATCCCAGAATACCACAGCTTAAACCCGTCTGCATTCCTTGCCTTCGACCCTTTCCACCTAGTCTCTTGAACATATGCTATGTTAACCATACTCTTCTGAAGAATCATTGCCAACTCAATGGACTTACCCGTCAGGGTGCCTATGTTCCACGACCTGATCCTTAATCAAAGAGAATGCCATACAGTCTGACTCCTCACAGTCTATATACTGGTGATATTCCAAGTTCTTTTTTCTGATTTAAAAGATAAACATATATATCAAGATTAATTATTGTGTACAGAGGGCGAATGCTTATGCAACATCCTATTGCATGCTAATGTACTAGTAGTGGGTGCCAAACTATTATACAAGTTGATACTAATACTACTATCTACTGTATTATTATTACAATACCCATTTATAGCATCATAGTTATCTGAGTGAGGCCTGAAGTCTTCTAAAACATGTCCTTGCATTGCACTACTTTCTTGCTAAAAAACTGACCATGCAAAGTCTGGGTTGTCTTCTAAAATATGCACAACTAAGTTAATGTCAAAATTGCAGCGTACCTTTGCTAGTTTATCCGCAACCATATTCTGCTTTCTGCGCATGATGTACTACTAACTTACCGAACATGTCCAAGAAATACCTGCAGTCAGTAATCAAATTGTAAAATGAGACATTGTTAGAGTAGAGTAGTGTTATAATGTCTTGTGAATCCACTTCCACATCTAGTGGAATGAGGTTGTGTGAGTAAGATATCTGAAGTCCTTGCAACAAAACATGCAAATCAGCTGAAGTTGATGAATCTTTTGGGACTGCTACTGCAAAGCCCATCTTCCATTCAAATTTTAAATTTCGTATTAGTCCACCAATAATAGCCTTGGTTGTTGTATGTGCTCTATCAATATTTAGTTGATAAAAATGTTCCTTCGGAGGTTTCCATTTTAGATTTTGTTGTCTTTTAACACATGTATGTTTATTAGTTACTAGGTATGTATATTCAGTTGCTTGCTGTGTTGTTAATTTAGCAGACGCTGTGGTCATCGTATGTATGTAACAGTTATTATTACATGCTAACCATATGTCACACCTCTTTTTTACGCACCCGCAAGGATGCAAAGAGTTTTTCCAATTAAAGGACAATCGAGGCGGGAATTATTTAATTATTTCAGAGTCGCCACTTGGGAGATTTATGGTGTCCCAAGTCACCGGTTAAATCCCGAATCGAGGAAAAGAATGACTCTATTTAACGGTCCGCGAACCAGAAATCCGGATAAGGAATTCTATTAACCCGGGAGAAGGTATTAGGCATTCCCGAATTCCGTGGTTCTAGCACGGTCGCTCAACTGTCGTGTTTGGCTTATCTATCTGCTTTTTACAGTTATGTACTTAGTGCGAATTAATATCCCTTTACCGCTTTATTATTGATTATGATTTACGAAAGAGAAAGTTGCTTAAAAATATGCTTCCGAATCACGTCACATGAAATGCACCCGGATCCTCGACATATTCTTATTCAACATTTTGGGGTTTGGATTTGGGTCGCATGAAATGCACACCCGTATTTAAGAAGGTAGAACTAAAATATGTGCCCGGATCGATTACTTATTTACACTGTTGAGAAGGACGTGATATTCGTTAAGAAACGACACATCTCAAAATCTAAGTATTTTATATGTACATTTATGAAGGCTCTGTGCGATTAGTGTAACTATTGGGCGAGGCGCACCTTTGATTCAAATCTAAAGCGAACTACATCCCATTGTATTTTACTTAGGAGTTGATTCCAAATTATTTAAAACTTGCTACGAACCACACCACATGAAATGCGCCTGTGGTTCCTGACACGCTTTATTTGCTCTTGCCCGAAATTGGGGTCGGGTCACATGAAATGCACCCCGACTCCTTTAATCTAATTACGTCATTCAGTTGAGTAATAACTCCCTAGCTAATCTTGCTTTTAACATAAGATCTAACGTTAACAGATTTGGAGATTACACACGTGAGTAGAGAAGATTGAACAGAGATACAACAGACTAATTCAGGTTTACGTGCATATCTAATGATAGTGTATCTTTGGTCTAGCTACACTTTTCCATAACCAAAACTAGCAATACAAACTTAATTAGAGAATAACAGAACGTAACAAACATAAGAACTTTGGACGACTACATGATTCGACGGACTTTAAACATAAGCTTCAAGCTTCATTCTTTTCGAACCAAGGAACTACAATAGCAGAAATGTGTACCTGGAATACGGAAGAAGAAATATGAGTGAGCGATGGCAATGCAGCAAAGTAACAGTAGGTGAACCAGCAGCAATGACAGGAGAACAAAAGAAACAGTAGCAGTAGCCCCAGCAAGTAATCAACACAGAAGTATCAAAGGTATTCAATCTCCCACAGCACTTAACACTCAAATCAAAACCCCACAGTGGTAGCCAAACAACACTACCAGCAACAGCCCACAACAAATGGTACAATAACCAACACAGCAGCAACCCAGCAGTATACAAACAGTCAACACAGTAATCGACAACTATAATCAAAGCAGCAACAACCCAATAATCAAATCAGCAGCAACAAACAATCAACACAGCAGCAACATACACTCAACACAGCAGGAGCATACAGCAAGAGACCAGCAACACCAACAATCAACACAGACAGCCACAACTATAGTCCAGCAACAACACAATAACCACACACGACCAATAACCACAGCATACAGAAACAGCAAGCCAAACAGCCTTCTCTTACAAGCAGCAATAATACAGTCACCAGAAACTTCAATGAAACAGTAATCAAAGGTCCAATTTCTTAGGTTCCAGTAGGTGTGAACGACTATATGCCCTTCAATGTCTCTCTATGTGTTTTCGAAATTTATCTTCACTGTGTGTATGTCTGCCTGCTCTCCTCTCAGGTTTTTCTCTCCCTCTCTCTAAGGCCTGTATGTCTCTTCTTATAGCTGACCAGCAGCTCCTAAGGTTACCCCCTTACACTGAATCCCCCCAACCCATCATATTCCCTGCAACCTCCATTATCCAATGTCCAGGTATGGACTACAGCATAAAATAATGCTGGTGGCAGGACATCAGTGGGATGCCCTGCTGTGCAGGTTCCACTAGCCCTTTTATGGGCAAGTGATTAAACAATTAACCTTAAACAAGTCCTAACAATTATATTTAATCCAGAATCAAACTAATGACAAGCTCTAATGGTGAATTGCATACGGGCAGATTCAGGGCATGTACAAACATACAAACAAAGAATAATTTGTTGACGACGTTAAATAAACTAACTATACGAAGCTATTGCAGCATTGAACTTAAACAAGAATTGGCAAAAGAACGGGGATCGACCAAATAAAAGGCCTTATCGGAGGAGAACAGATAAAACAGAAAGAATGATCAAAAATCAATAAATTTGAACACACAATTAATACGAAGAGATACAAGAAGGAAATGAAATACCTCAAGAGAGAACAGAAATCAAGACTCGCAAATTGCGGCCGCTTGGATTCAACAATTACCATTTTGAAGTCGAACGGACTTTAATTGAGACATTTTCAGACGAAAAATGTCTCAATCAAAGTCTATTAGACTCCAATCTCGTTTAAATCTTGGGCGGAATCCCTAATTTTAGTATTCTAGGGTTCTTGGTTCGGATTTGGGGCTTTTGCATTTCTGGTTAGATTCGAACCAAACCAATGTTAGTGGGAGTGTGGGGGAGGTGTGAGGAGGCTGTGGTGTGAATTTGGTGAAGTTTGGCGTGGTTTGGGTTTTGACTCGAATCTTTGAATGAAGATTCGAGACGTTTGGTGGTGATTCGAGGTTAGCGGAGGCCGGATTCGTAATGGGGGAGGTGATGGGAGCATTTGGTGTTAAGATGGGAGTGATTGGCCTACCGGAACCGCCGTGAGGCGATTTCCGGCAGGCGGCGCAACGGTGGTAGACGGCGGAGCTAAGAGCCATCTCTGAAGGTTAGAGATGGTCGAGGGTAGGGGTCTGGAAGGGGGGCGGGGTAGGGAGTTATGTATATATGGCGCTGATGGTATTTGATCCTGGCCGTTTGATCAAATGAGATCAACGGCCTGGATCCTCTCACTTAACCAAACGACATCGTTTGTGTTTATGCGGGACTGGGTCGGTCCGGACATGGATCGGGTTACCTGGAACGGGTGAGGATGAATTGATCTTCACCGTTGGATCAAGGTGGATCTACGGTTAAGATTAAAACATTAAAACAAAGGGGGTGAGGCCGGGTGAGCTGGGGTGTGTGGGCTGGGATTATTTTGGCTTTTTGGGCTTGGGGTTTAATTATAAAGTGGCCCAATCCTATCTCTTTAATATTAGACTCCATGATGTATTACATATATATGTATATATATATATATATATATATATATATATATATATATATATATATATATATATATATATATATATATTAACTTGTAACACAATTACATTTTCCACTACAATTATCCTACATAATTACATATCACCTAAAAATGTAAATCACATAATTTTGATATCAAACACTAAAAATGCAAAACCTAATGTATATTTTTTTTGTATTTTATTAATTTAAATAAATAAACATGCACACAAAAAGATAAAATAACACAAAATCACAAAAATCATGCCCAACACGAAACTATTTTTTATTTTTGAATTTTCTGGGAGTACTTCTCAAGTAAGGCAAAAATCACGTGCTCACAGCTGCCCCTCTTTGCGCGTAAACACGCAGAGTTTTCGTGCAAAGATAAGTGAGCGGATATAAGCGATTTTGCCCATTCGAGCACTCCGTATGAAGCATTTTGGAAAAGTTTTGACCGAACCTTGCTTCAAAGGTCTCCTACATATCCCCGGCTAAAAGGGAATCAGGTCAATGTAGTTCGGGAAGTTCTGGTAGCTGGGACTACCATGACTGTTGCGATCTCGCTGTTACTGCTGTTACTGCTATTACCGCTGTTGCCACTGCTTAGCTGACCTCCTTGTTACACCGTACTAAGCAACAAAAACAAGAAGCTAGACTAAGTTACAGTACTACAAGTTCTTATCTATCCTTTTTAACTTGATCTTGTCGCGCTCCTTGCCATCCTGTTTGACTTGGCGTTCCTTCTGATGCTTCTTCTCTTCTGCCGAACTTGGATTCATGCCGGAGATTTCTGTTACATTCTACCGCTTTCCTCTACCAAATTAAAACGGATCGCCACTCCATTCTCCAGGCGGGCTCCCTGACTTCAACTACATCTTTTGAAAATAAATCGCCATTCCTCTCTTCAGGCGGGCTCCTGACTTCCTCCCTTCTGATTATGAACTTGGATTCATGCTGGGGATTCATGATTGCTTTCCTCCACCAACTTCAAAAATAAGTCGCCACTCCATTCTTCAGGCGGGCTCCCTGACTTCAACTTCAACTTTGAAATAAATCGCCACTCCGTTCTCCAGGCGGGCTTTCTGACTTCAACTACTACCCCAAAATAAAATCGCCACTCCATTCTTCAGGCGGGCTCCCCGACTTCAACTACTATTTCAAAATTAAATCGCCACTCCATTCTCCAGGCGGGCTCCCTGACTTCAACTATTGCTTAAAAATAAAATCGCCACTCCATTCTCCAGGCGGGCTCCCCGACTTCGACTACAACTTCAAAATAAAATCGCCACTCCATTCTCCGGGCGGGCTCCCGACTTCAACTACTATTTCAAAATTAAATCGCCACTCCATTCTCCGGGCGGGCTCCCCGACTTCAACTATTGCTTAAAAATAAAATCGCCACTCCATTCTCCGGGCGGGCTCCCCGACTTCAACTACAACTTCAAAATAAAATCGCCACTCCATTCTCCGGGCGGGCTCCCGACTTCAACTACTACTTTAAAATAAAACCGCCACTCCATTCTCCGGGCGGGCTCCCGACTTCAACTACCACTTTAAAATAAAATCGCCGCTCCATTCTCCGGGCGGGCTCCCGACTTCAACTACTACTCACTGATTACATCCTATCTTGATTATCTTCCTTTGCCTCTTGTACCCTATCCTTGTTCCTGCATTGCCTCTCGGACCACCTTCTCTTCTGAATTATCCTGTCTTGGAATTGCCTTCCCCCGGGTCGTATTACTTTTTCTTCTGGCTGCTGGGGGTATTTTGGAACTGTTTACTCGCCTGCTGGGGATGATGCTGTTGAGGAAGTATTCTTTGTTTCCTTCACCCCTCATTCTCTTCCTTCTTCCCATACCTCCTGTGGGACTCACGCTTTTGCCTCCTCGAGCAAATTATGGAATGTAATACTGCTGGAGGAATCTCGAAGCCATTGTTTTATTCTCCCACAACTGCTGGGGATGATACCGGGCTCAAAGATCATTCCATCTTGTGTTGCTTTCTACCCTTATCCCCTGGGTCTTTGCTTTCAAGAAAATTTTCGCAACAGGAGAAAATTTTCTGCCCCAGTTTGATAAACTTCTGGACGGTATGCTTTTCTGCCAACAAACCCTCTTTCCCTGCTTTTAAATCAAAGAAAAATTGTTAGTTTCAAAACGCGGTGAGTGGTCGTGCCACTCTTGTTGGGGCCATTTTCTTTTCTCTTTCGGCTGCTTGGCCTCTCTCGAACTTTGAGGGCGACGTTGACGCTTGCTGGGGACGATGCTCTTTCCACGAACGACCTCTCATCTTTCCTTTTATTCCAATCTTTGGTTTGATCCGACTCTTTTTAGCCGGTGATATGTTGCGTGAAATCATCTTTCGGACATGCCACATGTGTCCATCATACTCCATAATTCTTGCGAACCTTCCACTCAGCCTGTCATTCCAATCTCACTATCGTAACGACTTTTGTCTTATTGCCTCGTTCCACGCCTATTCATTTTCAATATACTGCTATGGGAGACTTGGTAGTAAGCTTTGAAAAATCAATTTTCGAAAATGAAAGAAAAGAAAAGAATACTGGACCGCAAATGACAAAAGAAGAGAAAAACTTTTCTGAACTCAAAAATAGGAAAACTTATCTGAATGTGTGCCTGATCCAATGGTTATGCCGCGCCTTCGAGATTAAACTACCCAGTCTATTCATATCAAACTTTCTGATGCCGCGTTCTGCTAGAGGTAAACGGATGTCCAAACCTTGTCTCATGCAGACATCTTGTAACCATCTCGTCCTGTCACCTCACAGTGCCCTTCAAGGGTTTTCACTATTGAGATTCTCTCATTTCTCTCTATCTCCCGTCGCCTTAAGGTGCCCGTAAAGGTTTTCACCGTAAGACTCTCTCATTTTATTTCTCTCAATTTCCTTCGCCTTAAGGTGCCCTCGAGGGTTTTCACCGTTAAGACTCTCTCATTTGCGCTTTCTTTCCCAGCGGCGGGGTATCACCCCTGAGATTCCCTCTAGAGCGTTATCCCCTTTCGGCTTGTGCATCCTGGATTCAATCGAGGGTCGGGATGTCACTCTTGGCTTTCATCCACATGACTTGGCACTTCTCGAATACTGATCGAGAGGTCTTTCTGGTTCTTAATATGGTTTCTGCGCGTGAGGCTGAAGAAAGGGGTTTAGCCTCAACGGTCAGCTTATTACAACTTTCGGAATCCACACTATCTTTCCCACGAAACAATGACTTCTGCCCCAGTTTTGTTGCTTGGGGGATTTTTTGATTTTTATTTTATTATGACCGAGCCGTGTGGCGCCTACGTATCCTTCTTGAGGAATCGGGTCGAACGTAGTTCACTTTTTCTTGTATTTTCTTTGTTTCTTTTTCTATTTCGTTACACATCTTCCTTGATGATTCCGAAAGAGGGTATATGAAAGAATAATTAAGGCTCAAATGGGGAAACAAAGGTTAAAGTGTTTGGGTAGTAGAAAAATTGCCTCTGTCATTTCATTCTCCGAAAAATGCCAAATACACACAAACGAAACCCAACGTTGACAAATGTATTAAAGAATTACACGTAATATCTCTTGACTGCATCAGAATTGATAGCCATATCGGTGCATCTTCCCTCGACATCAGTCAGACATAGAGCGCCGTTGGATAATACTCTAGTCACCACAAAAGGTCCCTGCCAATTGGGAGCGAACTTGCCTTTCGCTTCGGCCTGATGTGGTAGAACTCTCCTCAGCACATGCTGTCCCACCTCAAATTTCCTGGGACGCACCTTCTTGTTATATGCTCTCGCCATTCTCTTTTTATACAATTGGCCGTGACATACTGCTGTCAATCTCTTTTCGTCGATCAAGCTCAATTGCTCTAATCGGGTTTTGACCCATTCATCATCGTCAATCTCGGCTTCAGCGACAATTCGGAGGGATGGGATCTCAACTTCTGTGGGTATTACTGCTTCAGTCCCGTATACCAACAAGTAAGGAGTTGCACCTACCGAAGTCCGGACGGTAGTGCGATAACCCAACAGCGCAAAGGGTAACTTTTCATGCCACTGCCTAGACCCTTCTACCATCTTCCTCAATATCTTCTTTATGTTCTTGTTTGCTGCCTCGACCGCACCATTTGCTTTTGGGCGATACGGTGTGGAATTTCGGTGTGTAATCTTGAACTGTTGGCATACCTCTTTCATCAATCCACTGTTAAGATTTGCACCGTTATCTGTAATGATTATATTTGGAATTCCAAACCTACAAATGATGTGGGAGTGTACGAAGTCCACCACCGCCTTCTTGGTCACCGATTTGAATGTTTTGGCCTCCACCCACTTGGTAAAATAATCAATCGTTACCAGAATGAACCTGTGACCATTGGAAGCCGCAGGCTCGATAGGTCCAATAACATCCATACCCCATGCGACAAACGGCCATGGTGCTGACATTGTATGCAATTCAGTCGGCGGAGAATGAATCAAATCTCCGTGTATCTGACACCGATGGCATCTTCGCACGAAACTTATACAATCCCGCTCCATAGTGAGCCAATAATATCCTGCTCGAAGAATCTTCTTTGCCAATACGTATCCGCTCATGTGTGGTCCGCAAACTCCCGAGTGTATATCCGTCATAACTGTTGTGGCTTGACTTGCATCTATACATCTCAATAATCCCAAATCCGGGGTTCTTTTGTACAGCACCCCTCCACTAAGGAAAAATCCGTTCGCCAACCGCCGAATAGCTCGCTTTTGATCTCCAGTTGCTTGCTTTGGGTATACTCCTAACCTGAGGTATTCCTTGACATCATGAAACCACGGCTCACCATCCACCTCTTCCTCTATCACATTACAATAAGCATGTTGATTCCGGACATGGATGTGTAACGGATCGACACGAACCTTGTCCGGGTGATGTAGCATTGATGCTAAAGTAGCCAACGCGTCGGCAACCTCATTATGCATCCTTGGGATGTGCCTGAATTCTACCGATCGAAAGCGTTTGGTCAAATCATGCAAACACTGACGATATGGGATAAGCTTTAAATCTCTGGTTTCCCATTCTCCCTGAATCTGATGTACCAGAAGGTCCGAGTCCCCCAAGACCAAGACGTCCTGTACATCCATGTCCACCGCTAACCGCAAACCCAAGATACATGCCTCGTACTCGGCCATATTATTGGTACAATGAAAACGCAGTTGGGCAGTAATAGGATAATGATGTCCTGTTTCAGATATGAGCACAGCCCCTACTCCGACTCCTTTTGCGTTTGCCGCTCCATCGAAGAAGAGCTTCCATCCTGGATCCTTGGTTAGTTCTAACCCCTCAATCTGCAATACTTCCTCATCTGTAAAATACGTCCTCAAAGGTTCGTATTCGTCGTCAACGGGATTCTCGGCTAAGTGATCGGCCGGGGCTTGAGCTTTCATAGCCGTCCTTGTCACGTATATGATGTCGAACTCCGTAAGTAATATTTGCCATTTTGCTAACCTCCCCGTAGGCATAGGTTTCTGGAAAATATACTTCAACGGATCCAAACGCGAGATGAGGTAAGTGGTGTAAGAAGACAAATAGTGTTTCAACTTTTGGGCTACCCAAGTCAGGGCGCAACATGTCTTTTCTAGATGAGTGTACTTGACCTCGTGGACCGTGAATTTCTTACTGAGGTAGTAAATGGCCCGTTCCTTCCTACCGGTAAGATCATGCTGCCCCAGTATGCAGCCGAACGAATTCTCCAAAACCATCAGATAAAGAATCAGGGGTCTGCCCGGTTCGGGCAGAACTAGTACGGGTGGATTTGACAGATACCCTTTGATTTGGTCAAATGCTTCTTGACATTCTGTCGTCCACTCTATCGCGGCGTCTTTCTTCAACAGACGGAATATGGGTTCACAGGTTGCTGTAAGTTGAGCAATAAACCTACTGATGTAATTTAACCTTCCCAACAGACTCATTACCTCTGTTTTATTCTTTGGCGGGGGCAGCTCTTGAATGGACTTGATTTTGGATGGGTCCAACTCAATGCCCCGTCGGCTGACAATGAATCCTAGCAACTTTCCTGATGGAACTCCGAATGCGCATTTGGCTGGATTGAGTTTGATGTCGTACCTTCGAAGTCTTTGAAAGAACTTCCTGAGGTCGGCAACATGGTCTTCTTGACGTCTGGATTTTACGATCACATCATCCACGTACACTTCAATTTCCTTGTGTATCATGTCATGGAATACCGTAGTCATCGCCCTCATATATGTTGCCCCTGCATTCTTCAAACCGAACGGCATCACTCGGTAGCAATAAGTTCCCCACGGTGTGATAAAAGCCGTCTTTTCTGCGTCCTCTTCATCCATCAAAATCTGATGATATCCCGCATAACAATCCACAAAGGATCCGATTTCGCGTCCGGCGCAATTATCAATTAGGATATGGATATTGGGAAGTGGGAAATTATCCTTAGGACTCGCCTTGTTGAGATTACGGTAGTCCACGCATACTCTGATTTTTCCGTCTTTCTTTGGCACCGGTACTACGTTAGCCAACCATTCGGGGTATCGAGTGACACGAATGACTTTCGCCTGCAACTGCTTGGTTACTTCCTCCTTAATCTTCACACTCATCTCTGTCTTGAATTTCCGCAGTTTTTGCTTGACGGGAGGATATGCCGGATCAGTGGGTAATCTATGAACCACTAGATCAGTGCTGAGTCCTGGCATGTCGTCGTATGACCATGCGAAAATGTCTTTAAACTCCATGAGTGTTTTGATCAATTCTTCTCTCAGAATTGGGTTCAATATGGACACTTATCCGGGTTTCTTTGACGTCATCCGCATTCCCTAGATTAACGGCCTCGGTATCATTTAAATTCGGTTTGGGTTTTTCCTCGAAGTGACTTAATTCTTCACCGATTTCTTCTACGGCTTCATCATCGCCGTACTCTGACTCACTCTCGTCACTTCTTATTTCATGCGTTATTATTTCCAAACCCGATTGACTTTCTAGACTGGGTTGATTAATCTTTAAGCACGCCATATCATTAAGATCAGTTGAAAGAAGGCTGTTCAGAAAAGTAAAAAGAAGGAAAAATAAACAAAATTAGACACGAAGGGAATCAAATTTCATTAAATGGGAACTGTACAAGGGAAAACAAACTGCAAACTTAAATCAAAAATGAACTAAAACAACTGGATTTTACTCCGGGGACAACCCCCAACACAAAATTTCGAAAGAAAACAATCCAAAACAAACTACCAAGACTCGTTCCGGACAGGGAGAGGAGTAGCTTTCCAGTTATTCAGTTTTGCCTTTGGTCCTACAAACTGTATCTCGGCGCGACTGGATCCTTCACCATCCTCGAGCATACATACATCTGTGAATAGGTCCTCGAACTTCCTGAAGAACTCTTCGTCTGGCCTGACCGTAGGACCGGGAACCTTTGTCGTTGGATATCCTCTCGCTCCGGACCTGACAAAAGATTGGGAAAGGCGTGGAACAGGCTTTGGGAGCACCCATGTCTTCTGCTTACTCCTCTTTGCTCGCCGGATGTCCTCTGAGGTTGGTTGGAATCCCAAGCCGAAGGTTCCCAAGTTCTCGACCACCGATACCGGTTGTATGATTCCTTGCAGAGATGCACCTAGACCTTTACCGGGTATGAAACCGTGTCGCAACATTTCATGAGCCACCATGACATCTGCAGTAATTGTTCTGTCATCGGGAATGCATTCCCCTTCTGGAACTCGGTTGGCGGACACCACATCGCAGACCTGGTATACCCACGGCCCAACATCTTCTTCTGTTTCAACAAAGGGGATGATGGTGCCTGATTGTAGATCATTTTCTCCATGGACGACGATCTCTTGTTGGTCCCACTCAAACTTGACGAGTTGGTGTAAGCTGGATGGAACTGCTCTTGCGGCATGGATCCACGGTCGCCCTATTAGAAGGTTATATGACACCACCATGTCCAGCACCTGGAATTCCATGGTGAACTCCACTAGCCCAATTGTCAAGATTAGCACTATGTCACCAACCGACGCTTTGCCTCCTCCGTCAAACCCTCGAACACATACGCTGTTCTTGCGTACCCTGCCGATGTCCACTTTCAACTTGTCCAGTGTAGAGAGAGGACAAATGTTAGCACTGGACCCATTATCGACAAGGACTTTGGTGACCACCGCCTCCTCACACTTCACCGTAAGATATAAAGCCTTGTTGTGCTCGGTGCCTTCCTCAGGCAACTCATCATCGGTGAAGGTGATCCGATTTGCCTCGAAGATCCTATTGGTGATCTTCTCCAAATGGCTCACTGAGATTTTATCCGGTACATGTGCCTCATTCAGGACTTTCATCAATGCTTGCCGATGTTCTTCAGAATGTATCAGCAAGGATAGCAATGATATTTGCGCCGGAGTCTTCTTCAACTGCTCTAAGACGGAGTAGTCGTGCAACTTCATCTTTTTCAAGAATTCTTCCGCTTCTTCATCAGTGACCGGCTTTTTCAATACTGCCGGAGTGGTCTTCCTCAATTCCGCGGGGGCAAAACAT
This sequence comes from Nicotiana noctiflora, assembly GCA_032618575.1. NCBI lineage: Eukaryota > Viridiplantae > Streptophyta > Magnoliopsida > Solanales > Solanaceae > Nicotiana > Nicotiana noctiflora. The sequence continues at coordinate 67,408 of JASVEL010006102.1, read as the reverse complement.
CTCCCCGAGCGGGTCAACCCTTGGGCTTCACAAACTTCCTCTTTCACCTCCTTTCCTCTGTAGGTCGTTGTAATCCGAGCATAATTCCATGGGACGGCCCGGCTATCAGTTACTGGCAGCTGTGTTGCCGGCTGGATGATGAAAGGATCCATTCGAACGCCTGCTACTGTCAAGATGGGCTTGATTGCTGCCCCTGGTACAACTATCTTGGCTTCCCGCGGCCTCACCGGTACTTCGTTCACACTTCTTTTTCCCGCTTCTGACCCTCCTGGTACGTCCTTCTTGCAAACTGGGCGACTCATCAAAGCTTGGCCCTTTTCTCGTTCCTGCCCCGCTAGACTTAATCATCATTACAGTCTGAGAGGCTTTCTCCTTTCCTTCCTCCGCCCGTACCAACTCGATCATATTGGTCTCATGATGAGTTGGAAGCGGGTTTTGGTTGATGTTGGGCTCGGTTGGAGTCTGGACCTCAATCCTGCGAGTGTCAATGAGCTCCTGGATGGCCGTCTTTAGCCTCCAACACTTTTCTGTATCGTGTCCCGGACATCCCGAGCAGTAGGCACAATTTACTGAATGGTCCAGGTTCTTCGGGAGGGGGTTTGGTAGCTTAGCTTCAACCGGATTTAGCAACCCTACTTGCTTCAACCGGTGGAACGGACTGGTGTAAGACTCTCCTAAGGGAGTGAAAGTCTTTGGCCTCGGCGCCCTGTCGCCCCTGAATGCTTGGTTCGGACGGAAACTCGCGCCCGAGGGGTTTCTATAAGCTCTTGGGGGTGGGTGATTGTTTTGCGGGTTTGGTGCACGCCACGGTGCATGGACGGGAGGTGCAGAATAGGACTGTGCGTGGTGGACAGTAAAATGGGGATGAGGTGCGGGATAGTAATGTTGCGGGTGGTTATATGGGTTGTGGGAGTAATTTTGGTGGTGAGGCTGGGGTGGGCTATATTGGGGTGCGGGGCCTCTATTTCTGAACCATGCCCCGGACTCGACGGCCGCAACTTCCTCCCTCCTCTTTTTCCCCAGTACTCCTCCAGTACCACTTTGGATAGCCTGAGTGGTGGCTTTCAGTGTTGAGTAACTCATGATCTTGTTGGCCTTCAAACCTTCCTCGATCATACCCCCATTTTTATCACCTCAGTGAATGATTTGCCTACGGACGTTACCAGATGTCCGAAATAGGTTGGCTCTAATGTCTGCAAGAAGTAATCCACCATCTCGCTCTCTCTCATCGGCGGATCTACCCTGGCTGCCTGTTCCCTCCAACGGAAACCAAACTCCCTGAAGCTTTCAGCGGGCTTCTTCTCTAATTTTAGCAAAGATAGGCGGTCGGGGATTATTTCAAGATTGTACTGGAACTGGCCGATAAAAGCTTGAGCCAAATCATCCCACGTAAACCATCTACTGGGATCATGTCTAGTGTACCACTCCGGCGCAGATCCTCCCAGACTCTGACCGAAGTAAGCTATCAGAAGCTCGTCCCGTCCTCCGGCCCCTCGCATTTTACTGCAAAACCCTCGCAGGTGGGCTATTGGGTCACCATGCCCCTCGTATAGGTCGAATTTGGGCATTTTAAACCCTGCTGGCAACTGGACGTCCGGAAATGGACACAGATCCTTGTAGGCGACGCTGACCTGGTTGCCCAAACCGTGCATGTTCCTGAAGGACTGCTCCAGGCTTTTAACTTTTCGGATAACTTCCTCGTGTTCCGAACTTTGGAAGTGCTTTTCCGGTTCTGCCGGATTATCCCAGTGAGGTGTATGTGATTGTGGTTCAGGGGCCCTGAAAGTAGGCTCTGGAGGATAGTAAGAGTTGTCATGGATCTGAACATATGGCTCGCTGGCCGGCCTTTGCAGAGGAGCAGGTGGAGGTGCCACAAAAACAGGGGTGGCTGGAGGAGGATTTGGTTTGGTCGGTGGAATGTGGGTGGCATATGGGTTTTCCCCCTGAAAGTACGGATAGATCGGGGCGCTTGTCGAAGGATCGATGGGCGGATGTTCCGGAGCTGAGGCGAGAGTAGGGCGGTTTGGTGAAGACTGTTCCCTGGCCCAGGCCAGGTGCATCTCTGTTATCTGTTGTTTTAACCGGTCTACCTCTTCTTTCATGATTTGTAGCTATGATTTTTCTTCCTCGAGACTCTTGCCAGAACTAGACATGCTTACTGTAACCGGTCCTTTGGATCTAGTACGGTAGTGATGGCTGGCCAGTATATTCTGTCAAACCAACTGCTAAACTTTCTGGAAATGCAACAAACTTGTTAGTTCACCGAGTTTGACAGATACGTTATAGCACATTGGATGCAATGCACCTAACCAAATAACCCTTTCTACATGTACTCTTAACATGCGTCATTCCGGCCCTTTTCCTTTTTCTTTTTCTTCTTTTTTTTTTTTTTTTTTCCGACTATCTTTGCAAGCCTTATTGTTATTTAACCTATGGATTCTTTTCCTTTCTTTTTAGTGGTGGTCGAATCTTATGTGGATTGCCTACGTATCACGACCCCGCGTGAATCAGACCGAGCGTAGTTCTGGTAACAAGATTGTGGCAAAATTCAGTAACTTTTATATCAAATAAAACCGTGCAGTTACAAAACACGTCTTACAATAAATAGCAAAACAAAAGAAATGCTTGACTTGGGAAAGTAAAGATAAAAATGCCAACTAGCTTGACTCAACATTTCAAAATACATTTTCAATCAAAAATCTAATGCTCTAAAATTCCTGGGAGCCCGCGAGGCATCATTCGGCCTTGCCGCGGGCCTTGGTGTGAGGTCCTTGTGCAGTTCCCCTCAACTCTTCCATGATCCGATGAACATAACCCATAATTGAAGCGAAAAGGTCGGCGCGGGGCATTCGTTCACAAGCTAGGCACTTCATGGTGACATAGTGCCCGATTTCTCCAATTCGGTCCTTGATCATGTCCCTTTCTCCGAGTAGCCGCTCTATCTGCTGGCTTTTCGTCCCCAATCTTCGAGCATTGTTGGTGACTTGGTCTAGGAGTCTATCCACTTGTCCTTGCAGTCGGGCCATCAAATTGTGGCAACGGTTGAGGTCCGTTCTGGCATCTTGGGCTTGTTTGAAAACCCGCTCCCTGAGGACAACATTTGCTTCCCTCAGGCTAGTGATGATCTCAGTGTAATCTTCTTCCACCCGTTTTAGGTGAAGTGCATGTTGATGTGCCTCCTTTCTCCGGCTAGCACGGATCCTCGTTGTCTGGGCTTTCGACTCGTCCAATTCTCTTTGGATATCGGTGACTTGGCTTCTCAAACCCTTTATCAATTTTTCGTCGGCTCGACTCCTCAACTGTCTGTCAGCATCTCTTTTCATCTGCTGGATTTGAGCTCTCAAGAAGTCATTTTCTTGTACCAACTTCTTTTTGTCTCCTTCGTCGGTGGCAGCTTGCATGTTCTTCTCGAACTGAAGGTCCCGGACCTGCTGTTCTATCCTGCCAATCTTCGTCCTGTACCCCTCCTCCTTTGCTAACCAATTCCATTGTTCCCGTGAATCTTCCGTGAATTGTTGGACATGGGCTCTTTTAGAACATTTCCGACGAATCTGAAATCTTTTCCCGAACCACGCATTGTACTTTGGGTCCACCTCTCCCTTAGCTAGTTCCCGGACCATGGTTTTGGGATCAAGGAACCGACATTCGTGCCACAGCCTTCTAATCTTCTCTTCGGGTAATACAACTCCCGGGCTCAACTCAATGGCGTATTTCCTCAGGTCTTGATCGGTAGGAATAACCTGAAACCTTCCTAGTTGACGTAATACACGGTGAGGGACATATGGTTGGACACCGCGGATCCCCATCAGAAGGATATAACACTCCTCGGCTGCCATATATATTACTTCAGTATCGGGTAACCACCCGAACGCCCATTCAATCTGATCGGCTTCTATTGAGCTCAGTCGTGCAAGCCATGCCTCGACGCCTTCAGGGAATACAGCACCCATCATCCGTTCTTCGAAACCCCTGATACAGTTTTTTTCGGTCAACCCATGGTTCATGTATTGTGTTCGGTGATGGAGGTGTTCTTGCATCCATAATTGGAGTAACAGATTGCAACCTTGGAAGAAATTGCCCCTTCTCGGCATACAGTCAAGGCTCGATAGATTTCGGACAAAACCAAAGGGACCACCGTGCTGGTAGCCTTTTTGATTGCAACATCGGCTATTCCTACCAGACTTATCTCTATTTTCTTATCTTCGCGCGGACAAATCACAATCCCCAAGAATGTCGTTATGAATGCTAGAATTCGTCTGGCCTCCCACTTGGTTCTATTCCCTGCGTGAGTCAGTCCAAGGTTTGACTCTTCAAAACCCCGAGGAGCGCCGTACCGTTGATATAAGAATTGGAGATCGCAGCACCCTTTCAGCAGATCATCATTTTTCACCTTCCGACTAATGCTCAGCAAATCCAGGAAACCCATGTGGAGATACCGGTCTTGGTGAGAGCAGGTATTGCCCTCTTAATTTCCCATTTAGTCCTGCATAGCCCGCAATTTCCTCTAATGTGGGCGTCAGTTCAAAGTCAACAAAACGGAACACATTGCGGGTCGGATCCCAGAAAGATACCAGTGCCTTGATGATGTCCTCCCTTGGCTCGATATTCAACAGATCAACCAAACCTCCCAAAATTCTCCCTACTACCTTTTTGCTACTATCTTCCAAATCGTTCCACCATATACGGAGCTGGTGAGGGACCTCACTAAAGATTGAAAATGATTTATTCTGATTCGTGCTCATCCTGCACATTTATTAAGGTGATTTAAATAAGAAAAACAACTTTGTTTTGCTAAAAATAAAAAAAATCAGTTTTCAATCACGGCCTTTCAACGTCTCGGGGACGAAGGCTTTTAAGGCTGTGGGGTAAATTGATCGAAATCAAAATTGACCCAAAGGTGGCCGTTTGTACGAAATTAGCCTTCCGGCGTCCCTTTCGGGAACATTCGGCTATTTTTAAAAACAGCGTCACCGACTTATTTAGTACAAAAGTTAGTTTTGATATTTCGGCCATTTTTCAAAAGGTGAAGTTGGACCTGATGGAGGTTGCCTACGTATCTCACATCCAATGAGAATCAAACCCACGTAGTTCGGTTTTGACGAAACAAAAGACACTATTTATTTATTCATTTTACTAAAGGAAAACAAGTAAGCTATTTTTTTTTTAAATCTCTAAAGCCGGTCAGCATGCAAGTCTATAACAGATAAATGCGCAAGGCAAACAAGATGTAGCAGGATAGTCTGTTCATTTCAGGTCACCTGTCCTAGACGGACCCAACCCCTGTGTTGAGTTCCCTAAGCCAAATGCGACATGATGCAAATAAACGTTTCCTACTAGGGATCCGGCATGAAGCTTTGTTATTCTAGGTTTAAAAACATGGGTTTATCTGTTCTAGACTTGGCTTACCCGAGCGGACAGCTCGAGCCGAGGAGGAGGCAGCAACCCGGGAATACAGAAGCTTCACCGGTTTTGCAACTTATCCAAACCTCGTTCTAAAATGGGAATTAGACACTATACGGAAAAGAAGTCACACGAAGTGCACCCTTCTTCATGATTTAGAAGACTCAGAGAGGAGATTGGTTCCGGCACAATTTATATGTACAGTTCACAAAAATATCAAAGCAGTAAAAACAATCATTTTGCACATTGATGCCAACATGTAAAAGAATCAGATAATAAATATGCCAAATACAACAATTATTCCGAGCTCGAATTCTAAAGATGGTCCCCAGTGGAGTCGCCAGAGCTGTCACACCTCTTTTTTACGCACCCGCAAGGATGCAAAGAGTTTTTCCAATTAAAGGACAATCGAGGCGGGAATTATTTAATTATTTCAGAGTTGCCACTTGGGAGATTTATGGTGTCCCAAGTCACCGGTTAAATCCCGAATCGAGGAAAAGAATGACTCTATTTAACGGTCCGCGAACCAGAAATCCGGATAAGGAATTCTATTAACCCGGGAGAAGGTATTAGGCATTCCCGAATTCCGTGGTTCTAGCACGGTCGCTCAACTGTCGTGTTTGGCTTATCTATCTGCTTTTTACGGTTATGTACTTAGTGCGAATTAATATCCCTTTACCGCTTTATTATTGATTATGATTTACGAAAGAGAAAGTTGCTTAAAAATATGCTTCCGAATCACGTCACATGAAATGCACCCGGATCCTCGACATATTCTTATTCAACATTTCGGGGTTTGGATTTGGGTCGCATGAAATGCACACCCGTATATAAGAAGGTAGAACTAAAATATGTGCCCGGATCGATTACTTATTTACACTGTTGAGAAGGACGTGATATTCGTTAAGAAACGACACATCTCAAAATCTAAGTATTTTATATGTACATTTATGAAGGCTGGTGCGATTAGTGTAACTATTGGGCGAGGCGCACCTTTGATTCAAATCTAAAGCGAACTACATCCCACTGTATTTTACTTAGGAGTTGATTCCAAATTATTTAAAACTTGCTACGAACCACACCACATGAAATGCGCATGTGGTTCCTGACACGCTTTATTTGCTCTTGCCCGAAATTGGGGTCGGGTCACATGAAATGCACCCCCGACTCCTTTAATCTAATTATGTCATTCAATTGAGTAATAACTCCCTAGCTAATCTTGCTTTTAACATAAGATCTAACGTTAACAGATTTGGAGATTACACACATGAGTAGAGAAGATTGAACAGAGATATAATAGACTAATTCAGGTTTACGTGCATATCTAATGATAATGTATCTTTGATCTAGCTACATTTTTCCATAACCAAAACTAGCACTACAAACTTAATTAAAGAATAACAGAACGTAACCAAACATAAGAACTTTGGACGACTACATGATTCGACAGACTTTAAACATAAGCTTCAAGCTTCATTCTTTTCGAACCAAGGAACTACAATAGCAGAAATGTGTACCTGGAATACGGAAGAAGAAATATGAGTGAGCGATGGCAATGCAGCAAAGTAACAGTAGGTGAACCAGCAGCAATGACAGGAGAACAAAAAGAAACAGTAGCAGTAGCCCCAGCAAGTAATCAACACAGAAGTATCAAAGGTATTCAATCTCCCACATCACTTAACACTCAAATCAAAACCCCACAGTGGTAGCCAAACAACACTACCAGCAACAGCCCACAACAAATGGTACAATAACCAACACAGCAGCAACCCAGCAGTATACAAACAGTCAACACAGTAATCGACAACTATAATCAAAGCCAGCAACACAATAGATCAAGCCAGCAACAAACTCAACACAGCAGCAAGCATACACTCAACACAGCAGGAGCATACAGCAAGAGACCAGCAACACCAACAATCAACACAGACAGCCACAACTATAGTCCAGCAACAACACAATAACCACACACGACCAATAACCACATCATACAGAAACAGCAAGCCAAACAGCCTTCTCTTACAAGCAGCAATAATACAGTCACCAGAAACTTCAATGAAACAGTAATCAAAGGTCCAATTTCTCAGGTTCCAGTAGGTGTGAACGACTATATGCCCTTCAATGTCTCTCTATGTGTTTTCGAAATTTATCTTCACTGTGTGTATGTCTGCCTGCTCTCCTCTCAGGTTTTTCTCTCCCTCTCTCTAAGGCCTGTATGTCTCTTCTTATAGTCGACCAGCAGCTCCTAAGGTTACTCCCCTTACACTGAATCCCCCAACCCATCATATTCCCTGCAACCTCCATTATCCAATGTCCAGGTATGGACTACAGCATAAAATAATGCTGGTGGCAGGACATCAATGGGATACCCTGCTGTGCAGGTTCCACTAGCCCTTTTATGGGCAAGTGATTAAACAATTAACCTTAAACAAGTCCTAACAATTATATTCAATTAAGTCCCAATCCAGAATCAAACTAATGACAAGCTCTAATGGTGAATTGCATACGGGCAGATTCAGGGCATGTACAAACATACAAACAAAGAATAATTTGTTGACGACGTTAAATAAACTAACTATACGAAGCTATTGCAGCATTGAACTTAAACAAGAATTGGCAAAAGAACGGGGGATCGACCAAATAAAAGGCCTTATCGGAGGAGAACAGATAAAACAGAAAGAATGATCAAAAATCAATAAATTTGAACACACAATTAATACGAAGAGATACAAGAAGGAAATGAAATACCTCAAGAGAGAACAGAAATCAAGACTCACAAATTGCGGCCGCTTGGATTCAACAATTACCATTTTGAAGTCGAACGGACTTTAATTGAGACATTTTCAGACGAAAAATGTCTCAATCAAAGTCTATTAGACTCCAATCTCGTTTAAATCTTGGGCGGAATCCCTAATTTTAGTATTCTAGGGTTCTTGGTTCGGATTTGGGGCTTTTGCATTTCTGGTTAGATTCGAACCAAACCAATGTTAGTGGGAGTGTGGGGGAGGTGTGAGGAGGCTGTGGTGTGAATTTGGTGAAGTTTGGCGTGGTTTGGGTTTTGACTCGAATCTTTGAATGAAGATTCGAGACGTTTGGTGGTGATTCGAGGTTAGCGGAGGCCGGATTCGTAATGGGGGAGGTGATGGGAGCATTTGGTGTTAAGATGGGAGTGATTGGCCTACCGGAACCGCCGTGAGGCGATTTCCGGCAGGCGGCGCAACGGTGGTAGACGGCGGAGCTAAGAGCCATCTCTGAAGGTTAGAGATGGTCGAGGGTAGGGGTCTGGAAGGGGGGCGGGGTAGGGAGTTACGTATATATGGCGCTGATGGTATTTGATCCTGGCCGTTTGATCAAATGAGATCAACGGCCTGGATCCTCTCACTTAACCAAACGACATCGTTTGTGTTTATACGGGACTGGGTCGGTCCGGACATGGATCGGGTTACCTGGAACGGGTGAGGATGAATTGATCTTCACCGTTGGATCAAGGTGGATCTACGGTTAAGATTAAAACATTAAAACAAAGGGGGTGAGGCCGGGTGAGCTGGGGTGTGTGGGCTGGGATTATTTTGGCTTTTTGGGCTTGGGGTTTAATTATAAAGTGGCCCAATCCTATCTCTTTAATATTAGACTCCATGATGTATTACATATATATGTATATATATATATATATATATATATATATATATATATATATATATATATATATATATATATATATATATATATATATTAACTTGTAACACAATTACATTTTCCACTACAATTATCCTACATAATTACATATCACCTAAAAATGTAAATCACATAATTTTGATATCAAACACTAAAAATGCAAAACCTAATGTATATTTTTTTTGTATTTTATTAATTTAAATAAATAAACATGCACACAAAAAGATAAAATAACACAAAATCACAAAAATCATGCCCAACACGAAACTATTTTTATTTTGAATTTTCTGGGAGTACTTCTCAGGTAAGGCAAAAATCACGTGCTCACACCATATATTCCATAAATTTAGTGGCAAGTATGTAGCTGGATTCATGTGGTACCTAGTTAAAAGCGTTTGTGGAGGATAAGTTTTGGTTAACAAAATGAAGAATACCCAATTCCCGCCAAAATATTTTTGCGTTTGTGCAATCAAGGAATAAGTGCCTAATAGTTTCATCCTCTTAACGATAGAATTGACAAGTAGCATCTTGAATTAAGTTAATATGCCTAAGGTAGTCCTTGGTAGGTTGTCGTTTTCTATGAAGAAGCCAAATGAACCCTTTGATTTTGGGTTGTACAGGAAATTTTCATATCCAATTGTATTTTGTAGAACTATTAGTTGATTCATCTAGTTGTGCTTCCAAGATACTATACATAGATCTAGTTGTGAAGTGGCCCATTGGAGTTAAAGCCTAGAATATATTGTCTACCTTATTACTATATTTGGAAAGATAAGTAGCTTAAATTGTGTGAGTAATATTACTAGGCAACTCAAATGCTAATTTATTCCAATCCAATCCCTTATTATTTATTAAAGAGGAGATAGCAATATTCTGTTCGTCTAACGGTAACGGACCCTGAATTGTTCATCTAATTGTTGTGCCCGACCCAATCCATGGGTCTTCCCAAAACTTAATATGAATGTCTTATTCTATATTCATTCCATTTTGTTCCTATGTTCCAAGTTCTAACTAGTCGCTTAGTAACTGTATTTTGTTGTTGTGCCAATACAATAACAAACCCAGTATAGTCTCTGGGGAAGACAGTAAGCACACAAACCTTATTTATACATGGAAGGTAGAGAAATTGTTTCTGGTAGACCCCCTGTTCAACGCAAAATGAAGATAAAGCAGTAGTACAAGCGTTAGCAACAAGAAAATAACAAGAAAACGAAGCAAAGGGACCAGGGGTGTACGTAGGATCTCCTGTAAACGATGTCGACATCTAACAAAATAGATGAATAATCCAATATAATCTATTTATCTATATTATATTAAAAGCACGAAGGCTCCATTGAAATATCGTTCACCTTTTATACCCTTCAAAACTTGATTTCACATTATACAAAATAGTAATTTAATTATTTGTCTAATATTTAGGGATAGATATTTAATAATTTTCCTAACATTTAGTACTTATTTCAATTCTTTTAGGTTTAGGAGATCTTTTTTCTATAATACGAAGCCTACTAAAATTTAAATTCACAGGAAGACTTCTCTGTTATTATGTGTATTTGTAAAATAATTCTGGAAATATAGAAATGAACATAAACAGGAAAAAAAATCGAGTCTACTGAATTCACAGTGTTTCCTTAAGGAATTTAATCTCCTCCTAGTACCCAAGGTTATGGATTATTTCCTCCTAGGATAGAAGGAATTACACACTGGTGTAGTGGTACTTCAAACCCCCATGTTTCAGCGAATACAAAGTTCGATAGCAAATCACACTTACTGTTGCTTTGTTTGATGCTAAAAGTATGTAGAAGGAAGAGAAACTTGGAAAATCGTTGTGAAATGCTGACCAGAATAGTGTCGTATTTATAGGCAAAGTTAGGCTGAAATCTGAAGAGGTGCAACTCTTCAGAATGACTGTTTATCAAAATGGCCACACCGCCATTACATAAATGATTATTTAGTCAACAATAAAGAGGAAAAATTGAAGAGGTTAGTTAATTTTCTGTTATCAAAACAGAAAAAATGATAAATAAATTTTGTCCAAAAAGTCAATCAATCAATACGGATCCAAAGCTGAGCGAGCGACGACGACGGCGCGAGGAAGATCAATTGCTTATATAACCATAAAAAATCTCTTCCTCTTCCAATATGGAACAATATCCATTTGCCAAGAGGGACAAAGTTAAAGTTTCACTCAAAAATTTCATTTCTCTCCCTTTCTCATTCACCCTCTTTTTTGTATTTAATATATTAAATACAAAAACCCAACATTCTCTTCGTCCCTTAGGTTTAGAAGTCGTTTGCTTTAATTCTTTAATAATTTGGAACCTATTAAACTCTAATAATCTACAGAAACTGCAAGACATATCCGTAAGTTATGAATCGATGCTACAAATGTGCATAAGTTGCAAATCGATGGCTTGACGCAATAGGTTAGATATATTTTATAAAATGATGATTCTGGAAGTTATTTTTGAGGTAGATATATTTAGATAGCAATTCTTCTTTAATTGAGGTTCATAATTTTGGTTTAATCAATACTATCAATAGGGTTTTGGAGAATTTTCGAGAGGCGGGCACGATTTGGTCAAGCATTCTAACTGCCCTACTACCTTCGACCTGATAATATTGGTCGAGCTACCTGGATCAATAAGTATACGTTTAATTTGAAATGTATTTACAAGAAAGAAAATACCAGTGCGTCGGTGTGAGGCTAAGACAAGGTCTCGATGTCCTCGTCGCTGAATATGAGGGCATCCTCAGGTACGTAACCCCGAGTTTCCTTTTTCTAGTGATGGATAGTTTTGTTCTTCTGATCATGGGCTCTTGCGGAGCATCGATACCTCCCAAGATCATATGGATGACATGTTGCGGCTTACTTCTTTCATTCTTCTTGGTTGCTTCTCTTTCCCGGAACCGTTTTTTGGTCCGATCGATGAGGACTTCTTAGAGGTGACCTTTGCTGAGTAACCCATGTACTTCTTCTCGAAGCTGATGCTCGGTACTGTGGACATACGTGTTATGAAATTCACACACTAAGTTATGGTTCCTTTGTGAAAGACCTAATTGCATGGGCCTTGGCCACCTGGTGTATCTAATTTTACTGATGGCGAATACAATGTCTGAAACATCCTCGTTGAAATTGTATTCTGACAAGCGAGGCGCGTCTATTAGCCCTGTGTGCCTGTCGAACCCAGCTCTACTGACAAGTCCCCGAGGATTCTAGACTCGGTCCATCCTTCGATCATTGCAGGGTAAGTATCGCCTCGGGGCATTTCTCCGGTCTTCAGTGTATGGCTGGTATCTTTCTTTGTTTGGCTTTGCCTCCTTTGCCAGAAGCCTACTTGGGTACACTGAGCCCGAGAGGGATCCTAGTTGGTGGTCCTCGACCCTGATCTGGTATCGGCTGTGGATGTCCGACCAAATCAGGGCGGGGTATTCAACCATATATTATTTCAACAACTTCGAAGCCACCGAGCTTTGTTCATTCAAACCTTAAGTGAAGGCTTGTACGCCTAGTCGTCTGAGACTGGTGGTAGTTAGGATGTAAGGTCCCGTGAAAATTTCTACTCTAAACCCGAATCTCATAGTACCATGTTCGGACCCTTTGTACTGATCTATGCATTAAAAAGTCAAGAATTAAAGTTTTCCAGAAAAGTGCAACTATGCGGTCAAGAATGGGGTCGCATATCAAGTATGCAGACCACATATCCACTGCAGAGTGAGTCAGTGTGTTGGTCAAATTGGAGGTCAACTATGCGGTCGATTGTGCGATCGCATAACCAATATGCGGACCGCATAGTCGTCGCATAATTTCCTTAGGATTTTGTGAAGGGTAGTTCTACGGTTGCGTTATGCGACTGCAGAACGTGTATGCAGATCGTATTCCAGCCGCAGACCCAAACACTGTGTTTAGTTTTTTGGACATTTATGCAGACCGCATTCAACTTTGCGATCGCAGATCTGAGTTGGGGCTCCAATTTTCTAAATTTTAAACCCGACCCCTAGACGTTATATCCTGTGCAATAGCTCATTTTGAACATTTTTCTTGAGACTTTAAGAGTGAGAGAGAGAGAGAGGTCTAAGAGGGGAAAAGTGCTTCCCATCAAAATTACTCCATGAATCCTTGTTAGATCATTGAAGGTAGTCAAGTGAGTGACCTAAACCATCACCCCAAGAGGTAAGACTTCATCACCTCAACTCTTATTTTTACACATAGCTACAAGGGGATATTGGGGAGGTAATTTATGGGGATAAGGGGAATTTCATTTCATGCATGTGTTCTTGAAAATATGGGGAACTATAAATAAAGAGGCATGGGTAATGGACTAGTGTAATCTTGCATAAAAGAACCATAAGGCTTTAATGAACAATAAATGCTCGATAGAATGCTAAAAAGAGCCTAGATTATGATCTTTTCCTGGTTGTGTGTTAAATTATAATATATTGCTCAAATAGATTGAAGCGCAAATATTCCGAAACATTATAGGATTAAGAAAAGGTCGGTTGAGGTATGTATGGCTAAAACCCCGTCTTTTAGAAATTGAGCTTTATTAGTGGTTGTGCGAATACGGTGAGATAAAAATTAAATTGTTGTATTGGTCGTTATTTCACTTGAATTGGTGTCGCAACATTATATACGTGGGAATTGTGTCTCAATATGATAAAAAAGCTACTCTTGATAACTTGAAAAGGGGCAAGGACTATGAATCACGAATTGAAATGCTTAGACCTTAAATTGAAATTGAAGTTGCATATATTGTGCCATCTATATGAAGTCTCCTCCATGCCTACAATTTTAATTGCTCTTGTGTGCACTTATTATCTCGAATTGCAAATCTAATATTGAAATTGAGAATGATGTGAAATGTGGCCTAGTGCCAAATATATGACGTGATAGTTGTGGCCCCATATGCCTATGGAATGATATATATGAAACAAAGATGTAAATGAGATGATTGATGGGAAAGAGAAATGCCTTGGTGAGGCGGCCTAGCCGATCGGGCCGAGATCGGACGCCATGCTACGCTTATGGTGGTAATGTGTGTGTGATTAAAGTGAATGTCTCAAATGAGGCGACCTAGATGATCGGGTAGAGGTCGGACTCCGCTCAAGATAGCAGTGGAAAATGTGAGCAATGTGGAAGGATATGAAATGCCCAAATTAAAGGTTATGAGAAGGATGTGAAAATTTTATGTTTCTTTATATTGATAATGATGCGATCATTTAAAGTTGTTGAGCTATACTTGATATTCCCTTATCTTTGTATGAAAGTTCTTTCAAACTAGATGGTGTTTAATTATACATACTAGTACTATTCTATTGTAATAACGCCCCTTTTACCGGGGGTTCTACATTTGTTTAAATAAATGTAGGTGGCTCCATTGCAGATAATGTCGATCGCGTGTAGCAGAATACCTCATTCTCGAAGTCTTGGTGCGCCCATTTCTCCTTCAAGGGGTTATATTGCATATCTTTTGTTGTAGACTTCTACTTTTGAGGTATAGCTGGGGCCTTGTTGTCGGCATTATCATACTTGTCTTTTACATCTTTAGAAGCTCCATAGACATATGTGTGGGTTATGTACGAGTCTTTGAGGGTCCACAAACTATGTTGTAATTCTAAACTCATGTTATCTATAAATTGTAACTCTATGGAAATTTTGGAGACTAACTTTAACTACTGTTTTGTCACGACCCAAACCCCGGTCGTGATGGCGCCCAACACAATGCTAGGCAAGCCCGACCATATTATCTCTTTAACCAGCCAATTATTAAATAAATTAAACTTAAACAGTAGTTAGTCATAGCAGGTGATAACCGAAATGTCAAAACATACAAAATACGGTCCCAACATATCGTGGTGTCACGAGACTGAGCCTCTACAGAATAGCATCCTAATACAACCAAGTCTAGACAAATAGGAAATCAACAAGATGATAAAGAAGGAGAAAACAAGCTCTGCGGACGCTGGCAGCTACCTCGTAATCTCCGCAAAAGTAGATATGGATCAGCAGCTACAATGTCTCAACTGCTCTCGGGCACCTGTGGATCTGCACCAAAAAGTGCAGGGGAGTGGGGTGAGTATATTTCAACTCAGTGAGTAACAATAATAAATAATAACTGAAAGTAAGAACTCCTGTGCTATCACTTAGCAGTTCTAAGGCAACCTTCACAAGTACGTCATCACTGTAGTAGTACTTTAGCCTCCAATCTACGTTTATCTCTACAAGATTCCACACTGAACTAACCCTCGCTCGTACCCCTACGGTGTACGGCCATCTCAATATATAAAGACACATACTTATGTCTATAATGTATAAGTATTTAAGTAACTAGTAGGGTATGATTAAGTATAATGCTGCGGCGTGCAGCCCGCTCCAATACATATACTGCTGCGGCGCGCAGCCCGCTCCATTTAACGTCGACGGCGCTCACTGGGGGTGTATACGGACTTCGGAGGGGCTCCCTAGGCCCAAGCGCTATGGTGCTATGGCGTGCAGCCAGGTCCACCATATATCACTGCGGCGTGCAGTCCGATCCAACATATATACTGCTGCGGCGTGCAGCCCGATCCCATAATATACCAGCGACGGCGTGCAGCCCGATCCCATAATATACCAGCGCTCACTGGAATGTGTGCAGACTCAGACTCCGAAGGGGCTCCTACAGCCCAAGCGCGATAATACTGCGGCGTGCAGTCCGTCCCACATCTATATTACATGTATATTACATGTACATTACTGCGGCGTGCAATCCGATCCAATATAGGTATCTATATACATAATACCTCATAATGGGTCCTCGACCCTATCCCAGTCAGTATGCACTTGGCCTCTCAGGCCCAATATAATATATCACAATGGGTCCTTGACCCTGTCTCGGTTAATATAGACTTGGCCTTTCGGGCCCAATATAACATCTCATAGTGGGTCCTTGACCCTATCTCATCTCAATCGGTATAGACTTGGCCTTTCAGGCCCACTCAGCTAGAACGGGGAATTCCACCCTAGATAATCTCTCTTAATGTACACATCTAGTACGGGCTCATATTATGCTATACAGCTAGAGCTACGGCTGAGTGTATGTTTCCAACATGATATAAGGGTCACCTAGCTCTATAGGTTCCCTAATGTTCTACAGATCGGCACAAGGCCCCAAACATGGCTATCAGCCCAATTGTACAGTTATAACCTCATTAACAGTTGTACAACACAGTATTCTATTAGCCGGGAAGGACTAAGTCCGAACCCCTATCACAATGTCACCACGCCCGTCATAGAACGCGTGTCTCATCTCAATATAGCACTGTAAAGTGCTAGTACGGGGTTTCAAACCCTCAGTGCATTGTTTACTACTACCACTCACCTCGAACCGGTAGAAGCTTCAATCCGCCTTGCGCTTGCCTCGCAAATCAATCTCCTCGGATGCCAACTCTGCTCAAAATCATAGAAAATGCATCAATATACGCTAATTTCACGAAATTCATTCGAAATAACCCAATTTATATCAAAACCCACAAGTTGTCAAAACCCGACTTTTGGTACACTTGTCGAAAAATTACAAAAATTACATATTCGGAATCCTCGTCTCGATACGAGTCTAGGCATATAAAATTTACCAAAATCGGACTCCATTTGCCCACTCAAATCGGTGTTTTTCTTAAATTTAGGCCTAGGGCTCAAACCCACCTTTAATCTTCCATTTACAGGAATTTAACCAAGGATTTCATGTTAAAATGATGTAATTAAGCCACAAAACTTACCTCCAACGAATCCCCGATGAATTACCAGCAATTCCCGTGAGTTTCTCCTCTTGGAACTCAAAAATGGGGTTTTGGGTTAATGAACCCGCGACCCCTCTGTTCTGTGATTTAATTCACTGCCAGAACAATCTCTTCTATGCGATCGCAATGACCCTATGCGATCGCATAGAGTTAAATTTCCTGCCAATTCCCCTTCTATGCGATCGCAATGCTCTCCCGCGATCGCATAGCACAACCTTCCAGGCCTCATCTTTTCTTCTCTGCGATCGCAACACTAGCTATGCGATCGCAATGCACAGTCTGACAAACCTATGCGATCGCACCCCTTGCTATGCGATCGCATAGAACATTTTTCTCACCCTCCAATCTCTTCTATGCGATCGCACAAATGACCCTGCGATCGCATAGTGCCAATTTCCATACCTATGCGATCGCATCTCCTATTACGCGATCGCATAGAACAACTCTGGGCTCACTTCCATCCTTCTATGCGATCGCAATAACCCTATGCGATCGCATAGAGCATCCGTCTGCAACAAAACCAGCAGCCAACAACAGTTCCAAAAATAGAAGAAATGGTCCGTTTGGACCCCCGAAATCAACCCGAGGCTCCGGGACCCCAACGAAAACCACCAACATACTCCAAAACACGATACGGACTTGTTCCAATCATAAAAACACCATCCTAAACATCAAAATCACCAATTACACACGGATTCAAGCCTAAATTCCTTAAAACTTTCCGAATTACGCATTCAATCAAAAACCCGACCAAACGACGTCCGAATGACCTGAAATTTTGCATGCACATCCAAAATCACCTAACGGAGCTACTGCAACTGTCGGAATTCCATTCCGACCCCCGGATCAAAATCTCACCTACCGTTCGGATTTCGCCAAAATTCAACCTTAGCCAATTCAAGCCTATTTCTACACGGGCCTCCAAATTCAATTCCGATCGCTCCCCTAAGTCACAAATCACCTTCCGGAACTAACCGAATCATCAGAATTCGATTCCGAGCCCTCTAACCAAAAAGTCAACTCCTGGTTGACTTTCCTTATTCAAGTCTCCTTCAAAAAGGCTATATGCCTCATTTTCAATCCAATTCACTCCTAACTCCCCCGATAGACTCTAACACTTATATAAAAGCATGAATTATGTAATTACAACATAACGGGGTGGTAATTCCCGTGACGACGGGCCGGGTCGTCACATTCTCCCCCTCTTAAGCAAACGCTCGTCCTCGAGCGGGTCAAGAAACATACATGAAGTCTCAAATAGCTGAGGGTATCTGCTCCGCATCTCCTGCTCAACCTCCCAAGTAGCCTCCTCCACGGGTCGACCTCTCCACTGAACCTTAACCGATGCAATCTCCTTGGGCCTCAATCATCTCACCTGACGACCCAAAATAGCAATAGGCTCCACATCATAGGATAGATCACCATCGAGCTGAATGGTACTGAAGTCTAATACATGAGACGGATCTCCAATGTACTTCCGGAGCATAGACACATGGAATACTGGATGAACGCTGGATAAGCTGGGTGGCAAGCCCAACTCATATGCCACCTCTCCAACTCTCCTGAGTATCTCAAAAGGGCCAATATACCCGGGACTCAACTTCCCTTTCTTCCCGAACCTCATGACACCCTTCATAGGTGAAATCTTCAACAATACTCTATCACCAACCATGAAAGACAACTCTCGAACTCTACGGTCCGCATAACTCTTCTGACGAGACTGTGCTGTACGAAGCCTCTCCTGGATCAACTTTGCTCTATCCGGAGCATCCTGGACTAACTCAGTCCCTATCAATCTAACCTCACCAGGCTCAAACCATCCCACGGGAGATCTACACCGTCTGCCATACAATGCCTCGTACGGGGCCATCTGAATACTCGACTGGTAGCTGTTGTTGTAGGCAAACTCAGCAAGTGGTAAGAATTCATCCCACGAACCACCAAAATCAATCACACATGCCCGCAACATATCCTCCAGGATCTGAATAGTACGCTCAGACTGCCCGTCTGTCTGGGGGTGAAATGCTGTACTCAACTCGACCCTCGTACCCATCTCTCGCTGAAATGCTCTCCAAAATTGAGAAGTGAACTGAGTGCCTCTGTCAGATATAATAGACACTGGGACCCCATGCAACCTGACAATCTCCCGAATAAAGATCATCGCCAACCGCTCCGATGAGTAAGTAGTACAAACTGGGATGAAATGTGCGGACTTGGTCAGCCGATCAACAATCACCCACATAGAATCAAACTTCCTCGCTGTCCGAGGTAGCCCAGTAACAAAATCCATGGTGATCCTCTCCCATTTCCACTCGGGAATAACCATACGATGAAGAACACCGCCCGGTCTCTGATGCTCATATTTGACCTGCTGGCAATTGAGGCACTTAGCTACATGCCTAACAATATCCATCTTCATTCTCCTCCACCAGTAGTGCTGTCTCAAGTCTTGGTACATCTTTGCGGCACCTGGGTGAATAGAGTACCGCGAGCTGTGTGCCTCCTCAAGTATTAACTCCCGTAAACCATCAACATTGGGCACACATATACGGCCCTGCATCCTCAAAACACCATCACTGTCGATAGTCACATCTCTGACATCATTATGCTGCACTCTGTCCTTAAGGACAAGCAAGTGTGGGTCATCATACTGTCGCTCTCTGATGCGATCATATAAGGAAGATCGAGAAACAATACAAGCCAACACTCGACTCGGCTCCGAAATATCTAATCTCACTAGCCGATTGGCTAGGGCATGAACATCATAAGCAAAAGGCCTCTCCCCAACTGGGATGAAAGCTAAGCTGCCCATGCTAACCGCCTTCCGACTCAAGGCATCGGCCACCACATTGGCCTTTCCCGGATGATACAAAATAGTGATATCATAGTCCTTAAGCAACTCCAACCACCTCCGCTGTCTCAAATTAAGGTCCTTCTGTCTGAATAAGTGCTGAAGGCTGCGATGATCCGTGAACACCTCACATGAGACACCATACGGGTAATGCCTCCAAATCTTCAAGGCATGAACTATGGCTGCTAGCTCCAAATCATGAACAGGGTAGTTCTTCTCGTGGGGCTTCAACTGACGAGAAGCATAAGCAATGACCCTACCCTCCTGCATTAACACACAACCAATGCCAACCCCTGAGGCATCACAATATACAGTATAAGAATTTGACGTTGTCGGTAGAATCAAGACTGGTGCTGTGGTCAGTGCTGTCTTGAGCTTCCGAAAGCTCTCCTCGCACTCCTCGGACCATAAGAAAGGAACACCCTTCCGAGTCAATCTAGTCAAGGGTGAAGCAATAGAAGAGAACCCCTGAACGAATCGGCGATAATACCCCGCCAATCCCAAAAAGCTACGGATCTCAGTAACTGAGGTCGGTCTGGGCCAACTCTGCACTGCCTCGACCTTCCTCAGATCTACCCGAATACCATCACGGGACACCACGTGCCCTAAGAATGCCACGGACTCAAGCCAGAACTCACATTTGGAGAACTTGGCATACAGCTTCTCCTCTCTCAATCTCTGCAACACGATACTCAAGTGCCGAGCATGCTCCTCCTGGCTACGAGAGTAGACTAGTATGTCATCAATGAATACAATCACAAATGAATCAAGATACGGCTTGAATACACTGTTCATCAGATGCATAAATGCTGCTGGGGCGTTGGTCAGCCCAAAAGACATCACAAGGAACTCATAGTGACCATATCTGGTCCTGAATGCAGTCTTCATAATGTCAGACTCTCTAATCTTTAGCTGATGGTAGCTCGAACGAAGATCAATCTTCGAGAATACCCTAGCTCCCTGGAGCTGATCAAATAAATCATCAATGCGAGCCAGAGGATACTTATTCTTCACTGTTACTTTGTTTAGTTGCCTGTAGTCAATACACGTCCTCATAGATCCGTCCTTCTTCTTAACAAACAGGACCGGTGCACCCCACGGCGACACACTCGGCCGAATGAACCCCTTATCTAGGAGTTCCTGGAGCTGCTCCTTCAATTCCTTCAACTCAGCCGGTGCCATACGATACGGAGGAATATAAATAGGCTGAGTGCCCGGCACCAAATCGATACCAAAATCAATATCCCTGTCCGGCGGCATGCCCGGCAGGTCTGAGGGAAACACATCAGGAAAGTCTCGCACAATGGGGACAGAATCAATACTAGGAGTCTGGGCCTCGACCTCCCGCACAAATGCTAAATAAGAGAGACATCCCTTCCCGACCATTCGTTGGGCCTTGAGGAAAGATATTACCCTGCTAGGTACATACTCAGTCGTGCCTCGCCACTCGATCCTCTGAATGTCTGGCATAGCCAAGGTGACTGTCTTAGCATGACAGTCCAGAATAGCATGACATGGAGATAGCCAGTCCATGCCCAATATAACATCAAAATCAATCATGCTGAGAAGCAACAGGTCTACTCGGGTCTCCAGACCTCCAATAGTGACCAAACAGGACAGGTATACGTGGTCCACAACAATAGTATCCCCTACCGGGGTAGATACATGCACTGGCAGCTCAAGACTCCCTCGGGTCGTGCCCAAATGAGGAGCAAAATATGTAGACACATAAGAATAAGTAGAACCGGGATCAAACAATACTGAGGCATCTCTGTGGCAGGCCCTAAAGAGCATAACATCTAGCTTGCCCGCCTGATCGGCCTCCCCCTCGAGGGAGACCCCTAGCTGTCCGACCCTTACCCCTGGCTGGCGGGGCGGGTGCTGAAGTAGAAGGACCAGATGACAAGGGTTGCTCCCTCTGCTGATAAGATGACGAGGGCTGCCCCCTCTGCTGATAAGACCTGGAAAAAAGGCGTGGACATTCTCTACGGTGGTGCCCAAACTCTCCGCACTCGTAGCAACTCCCGGTGCTGGGGGCTGAGACTGATAAGGACCCTTGGAACTGGAGTGCCAGCTGATGAACTAGGTCGGGATGAACCCTGAGCAGATGGGGCCTGTGAAGAACTTTGAGCTGGCATGGCACCGAGAGATGGCTGGTTATGGTGTGAACCCTGATAACCCTGCCTAGAAGACCACCTTCGGCGATCTGAGCGACCCGACTGCGAAGATCTGAAAGAGAGACCTCGGCTCTGCTGACTCTGGCCTCTGGTTGGAGTGCCACTGGAACTAGCTGAACCTCAAGGCCTCTTGGCCTCCCTCTCATCCCGCTCTCTGCAACGATCTGTTTCTATATCGCGAGCAATATCCACAGGCATCCTCAAATGTACGACTCAAAACCCTCTCCCGAGTCATCAGAATACGAATGGGATAAATGAGGCCGTCCACGAAGCGCCCAATCCTCTCTCTGTCGGAATGAACCAACCACGGTGCATATCCGGACAACTCTGTAAACCTGATCTCATACTCTGACACTGACATGTCCCCCTGACGGAGACCCTCAAACTGCCTACGCATCTCCTCTCTCCGAGATCGAGGCACCCATTTCTCCAAGAACATAGTGGAGAACTCCGGCCATGATAGTGGTCCTTGCCCCGGCCGGCCTGCGGCGCTCATAAGCCTCCCACCAAGCAAAGGCTGGTCCCTGAAAACTGAAAGGTAGTGAAAGATACCCCACTGGACTCCGATATCCCTGCCGTACGAAGCATCCGAGACGGCACTTGTCCAGAAAAACCTTGGGTGTCCTCGCCGGAGCACCGGTGAACACTGGAGGAGATAACACTGGTGAACCTCTCGAGACGACGCTCCTCATCGTCAGTCATAGTCGGGACCCTGTCCCCCGAATCGATCTGTTTGGTTGAACCGAACCACGAGTCGAGCTGGAGGAGCCTGCGGTGTCTGTATGCCTACTGCGCTGCTGGCTCCGGAGTGCGTCTGCGGGGGTCCGATGACCACCCCGATCCCCGATGCGTGCTCTGCGGTAGTAAGCTGAAACCGCTCGTGCTAGGCCGGTGCGGAGCTGCTAGTATCCGAGCCGAGGGTCTCCGTGAGACCGGAATAGCAATGGGCACGGTCGGTGCACGATGCGGTCTTCTTCGGCACCTCTCGCAGCAGGGGGCGTGGGTCGGTCGGCACCGCCTCGGCTGCCTAACTCCGCCACGACCGCGACCGCGTCCGCGGCCTCTAGTAGGTGGTAGTGGTGGTCGTCCTCCACGTCCGGATGATCGAGTTCTCGCCATCGCGAGAGAATAGAATGTCAAAGTTCGGTTCAAGTCAAAAGTAATCGCACGACAAGAATTCCAAGAATTGAAACTTTTCCTAAAAAGGTTTGCAGCCTCCCGAGGAAAAGTACAGGCGTCCCCGCACCGATCTACGAGACTCTACCAACCAGCTCATGACTCGCGAGACCTGTTAACGTAGGCTCTGATACCAACTTGTCACGATCCAAACCCTGGTCGTGATGGCGCCCAACACAATGCTAGGCAAGCCCGACCATATTATCTCCTTAACCAGCCAATTATTAAATAAATTAAACTTAAACGGTAGTTAGTCATAGCAGGTGATAACCGAAACGTCAAAACATACAAAATACGGTCCCAACATATCGTGGTGTCACGAGACTGAGCCTCTACAGAATAGCATCCTAATACAATCAAGTCTAGGCAAATAGGAAATCAACAAGATGATAAAGAAGGAGAAAACAAGCTCGGCGGACGCTGGCAGCTACCTCGTAATCTCTGCAAAAGTAGACAAGAATCAGCAGCTACAATGTCTCAACTGATCTCGGGCACCTGTGGATCTGCACAGAAAGTGCAGGGGAGTGGGGTGAGTATATTTCAACTCAGTGAGTAACAATAATAAATAATAACTGAAAGTAAGAACTCCTGTGCTATCACTTAGCAGTTCTAAGGCAACCTTCACAAGTACGTCATCACTATAGTAGTACTTTAACCTCCAATCTACGTTTATCTCTACAAGATTTCCACACTGAACTAACCCTCGCTCGTACCCCTACGGTGTACGGCCATCTCAACATATAAAGACACATACTTATGTCTATAATGTATAAGTATTTAAGTAACTAGTAGGGTATGATTAAGTATAATGCGGCGGCGTGCAGCCCCGCTCTAATACATATAACGCTGTGGCGCGCCGCTCCATTTAACGTCGACGACGCTCACTGGGGGTGTATACGGACTTCGGAGGGGCTCCCTAGGCCTAAGCGCTATGGTGCTATGGCGTGCAGCCGGGTCCACCATATATCACCTGCGGCGTGCGGTCCGATCCAATATATATATATATATACATATATAATTATCCTGCGCGGCGTGCGGCCCGATCCCATGATATACCGGCGCTCAGCTGGAATGTGTGCGGACTCGGACTCCGAAGGGGCTCCTGCGGCCAAGCGCAATAATACTTGCGGCGTGCGATCCGTCCCACGTGTATATTACACGTATATTACATGTACATTACTGCGGCGTGCAGTCCGGTCCAATATAGGTATCTATATACATAATACCTCATAATGGGTCCTCGACCCTATCCCGATCAGTATATACTTGGCCTCTCAGGCCCAATATAATATATCACAGTGGTTCCTTGACACTGTCTCGGTTAATATAGACTTGGCCTTTCAGGCCCAATATAACATCTCATAGTGGGTCCTTGACCCTATCTCGTCTCGATCGGTATAGACTTGGCCTTTCGAGCCCACTCGACTAGAACGAGGAATTCCACCCTAGATAATCTCTCTTAATGTACACGTCTAAGTACGGGCTCGTATTATGCTATACAGCCTATAACTACTGGTGAGTGTATGTTTCGACATGATATAAGGGTCGCCTAGCTCTATAGGTTCCCTAATGTTCTACGGATCGGCACGAGGCCCCAAACATGGCTATCGACCCAAATTGTACGGTTATAACCTCATTAACGGTTGTACAACACGGTATTCCATTAGCCGGGAAGGACTAAGTCCGAACCCCCTATCACGATGTCACCACGCCCGTCATAGAACGCGTGTCTCGTCTCAATATAGCACTGTGAAGTGCTAGTACGGGGTTTCAAACCCTCGGTGCATTGTTTACTACTACCACTCACCTCGAACCGGTAGAAGCTTCAATCCGCCTTGCGCTTGCCTCGCAAATCAATCTCCTCGGATGCCAACTCTGCTCAAAATCATAGAAAATGCATCAATATACGCTAATTTCACGAAATTCATTCGAAATAACCCAATTTATATCAAAACCCACAAGTTGTCAAAACCCGACTTTTGGTACACTTGTCGAAAAATTACAAAAATCACATATTCGGAATCCTCATCTCGATACGAGTCTAGGCATATAAAATTTACCAAAATCGGACTCCATTTGCCCACTCAAATCGGTGTTTTTCTTAAATTTAGGCCTAGGGCTCAAACCCACCTTTAATCTTCCATTTACAAGGATTTAACCAAGGATTTCATGTTAAAATGATGTAATTAAGCCACAAAACTTACCTCCAACGAATCCCCGATGAATTACCAGCAATTCCCGTGAGTTTCTCCTCTTGGAACTCAAAAATGGGGTTTTGGGTTAATGAACCCGCGACCCCTCTGTTCTGTGATTTAATTCACTGCCAGAACAATCTCTTCTATGCGATCGCAATGACACTATGCGATCGCATAGAGTTAAATTTCCTGCCAATTTCCCCTTCTATGCGATCGCAATGCTCTCACGCGATCGCATAGCACAACCTTCCAGGCCTCATCTTTTCTTCTCTGCGATCGCAACACTAGCTATGCGATCGCAATGCACAGTCTGACAAACCTATGCGATCGCACCCCTTGCCATGCGATCGCATAGAACATTTTTCTCACCCCTCCAATCTCTTCTATGCGATCGCATAAATGACCCTGCGATCGCATAGTGCCAGTTTCCATACCTATGCGATCGCATCTCCTATTACGCGATCGCATAGAATAACTCTGGGCTCACTTCCATCCTTCTATGCGATCGCAATAACCCTATGCGATCGCATAGAGCATCCGTCTGCAACAAATTTACAGCAGACCATTCCTTGTTCCAAAGTGCCGGATGATGGTCCGGATTCACCCCGAGGCCCCCGGGACCCCAACGAAAACCACCGACATACTCCAAAACACGATACGGACTTGTTCCAATCATAAAAACACCATCCTAAACATCAAAATCATCAATTACACACGGATTCAAGCCTAAATTCCTTAAAACTTTCCGAATTACGCATTCAATCAAAAACCCGACCAAACGACGTCCGAATGACCTGAAATTTTGCAGGCACATCCAAAATCACCTAACGGAGCTACTGCAACTGTCGGAATTCCATTCCGACCCCCGGATCAAAATCTCACCTACCGTTCGGATTTCGCCAAAATTCAACCTTAGCCAATTCAAGCCTATTTCTACACAGGGCCTCCAAATTCAATTCCGATCGCTCCCCTAAGTCACAAATCACCTTCCGGAACTAACCGAATCATCAGAATCCGATTCCGTGCCCTCTAACCAAATAGTCAACTCCGGGTTGACTTTCCTTATTCAAGTCTCCTTCAAAAAGGCTATATGCCTCATTTTCAATCCAATTCACTCCTAACTCCCCCAATAGACTCTAGCACGTATATAAAAGCATGAATTATGTAATTACAACATAACGGGGTGATAATTCCCGTGACGACGGGCCGGATCGTCACATGTTTAAAGTGTTGAAACAAAACAAACTAAAAATGTTGAATGCACTATCTTTCCTTGTTTAAATACAAAGGGAGCGCGGTTACCTTGTTCATGATGAGTTGGGCAGGAAGTGTGTGATGAGGCTTGCTCGGTTGTGTTCACCCGATCGAGCGCCGGTCGTGCCTCCCGAGGTTGGGGCGTGACATCCATTCGTTTCATTTGAAAGCAAGACACGAACTCCCGCAGCACCTCATTCTCCCTTTGCTTGATTTTGAAGAGGTCGGATTTCCTTGTGGCCACCTTGATGGCCCCGGCATATGCTTTATGAAAGAATCTGCCATCATGGAAAATGAGTCTATAGAGTTAGGAGTTAGGTTGTGATACCACATCATGGCCCCTTTCGAGAGTGTTTCCCTGAATTTCTTCAATTGGACGGACTCAATCTCGTCGTCTCTTAGATCATTTCCTTTCAGTGCACAAGTGTAGGTAGTGACGTTCTCGTTGGAGTCCGAGGTTCCATTGTACTTCAGAAGCTCGGGCATTCTAAACTTCTTCAGAATAGGTTTTCGGGCCGCTTTCTGTGGGAATGGCTTTTGCACAAACTTCTTCGAATCTACACCTTTCAGAACTAGGTTGTGCCCGGAATTTGATCGACCCTGGAATTGTTGGTCTCTACCTTCTTGTCATTGGCTTCTATCTTTTTCTTACCCGACTCGATCCTTTTTGTGAGTTCATCAAGTATATTTATGATGGTAGGGTCAGCTGAAGACCCATTATTGCTTGATCTCTCTGGTACCTGCTCGGCTAGGGGCAGCTTCCGTGGTGCTACTGTGCTGGGAGTTATATGGTGACTTCGCAGCTGAGCAATAGCCAGTTGTTGTGCCTGTAACATTTCAAAAATAATGTGAAGGCTAACCTCTCGTTCTTCCCTAGTTGGTATTTTATGGACTTCTTGTTGCTCTCCTTGATGTACGCCCTTGTTGGTGTGGGAACTTATATCGATGTGATGGACATCGCGTGAAACCGCGTCCAGAGGAGTTGGTTCTAGCGCATTCTCAGGGTTCCGCGGTGGTACACCAATACCTGGAACATCCACACAATTCTCTCCATGGTTCTCAAGGTTGTTTTTTACAAAGTCGTACATTTCGGCCTAAAATCGAAGATCCTGGACAAGATAAAGTGTGAAAGATAACCTGTGTTATGTAGTTAAACCAACAAAAAAATAATCACTATTATTTTTAACCCCACGGTGGGCGCCAAATTATTTACTGTGAAAAATAGTTATAACAACTAAATTTAATTGTGTGGTTATAAAAATATGTGATTTATTTTTATGCTAGTTGTTGAATGATAGATACTAAGTGGAATATTTGGAAACAAGATAAGAGCTAGAGAATAAGTGACGATCAAACCGAATGACTAATAATCGGGGCCTCGAGCTTGCTTGTTTGGGGCCTCGAGGTCGAGTATGATATCCTGCGGGGGTAGTCGATGGAGGGTCTAACGGTTACGACAAAATCAACGATGGATCTTCATGACAAATGACAAGCAATAAATGGTGAACAATAAATAGAACACAATGAATATTAGTAATAAATGGAAGTAATGAGAACAACAGAATATGTTAGAGAGCAGATAAAATGCTCTTGCATATTTAGTATTGAGCAACATATATCTACAAAATGATGAGGATCCTCTTTATATATGAGGGGGAATTTTAACATAGTACAAATGCATTAATTATAAAGATATGGGCTGGTACAGCCATTTAATACATTTATTCATTTTTGGACTAGTCCACTAGGCTTTGTTAGCTCTAGTCACGTGCCTTGGGACCTCCCCACTTTTACCATAACCATTGGTCTGTACCGCCCCGAGGTTGAGCGTCGATGATCCTCGAGGGAGGAAAGTCGGCCGTAGTCTCGAGCCTTCGACACATGCTTACAAGGTGTCGTAACGACGGAAAATTGGACCTCCAATTTCGCCGTATAAAAAGATCAATAATCATCATGAACTTATACTTTTTCAAATACAAGATTAAATATAGGAGTAATATTATGTTATTTTAAAGTTTAATACTCACTAACATTAAAAGCATGGAGGTATTTAGTAAAATATCGTTCGTATTTTTTATCTTTTAAAAATAAATTGTATACATTGGACAAAATAGTCATTTAATTATTTTTCTAATTAACAATTTTTTTTACTATCAACCTTTTTCTTATTTGAAATATGTAAGAACTCATTTAGTTTTTATTTATTTCTTAAATTTTGTGCTCAATTAAATAATGTCCCGTAAAATATAAGTATAGATCTCATCGTCATCAAGTTATGACGTTGAGGAAATTAACAAATTTTAAAAAATTATATACATTTTTTCTTGAAATTTGCCTAAGACTAATCCCTACTTCAGAGTTCTTTGACAAGTATGTTGTCATTTAGGGGTGTTCGTCAATCGATGTGATATAGTATTTAAATATTTCGGATCGGTATTTTCGGTATTCGATTTCTTTAAATGCAATACGAATATCGTACCTTATTAAATTCGGTGTGATTTAGTTTTTCTCTTCCCGATTTTGGTATATTCGGTTTGAATACCAACTAATGCATAGAGTCATAAAATATAATATTCTGAATTAAAGTACTCAAAAGTACAAAACTAAAAATATTTGTTGACAAAAGTTTTGTCCAAAACTAGCAAATATCAACTTAAAGAGAGACTGTACATAAAAGAATCAATTTGATCATTAGAAACATCTTGTTACTTACTTGGAGTTAATTGATGAACTTAGAGAATAAATGAAAATAAAATTTTAGATTTTTATTTTTATGTTATAATTAATAATATGTGTATTGTATAATATAATATATATTTTTCAGTATGGTATTGGTATTTCGATATTTCATTTTAAAATACTAAAAACCATACCTAATACCAATATTTTTAAAACTTAAACCAAATATCATACCGAATATCTTACCAAATAATCATACTAAGTTTTCAAAAAGACCATCGGCATCCTTCCCACCTTGCTCTTCGGGAGACTCGAACTCACGACCTCTTGGTTGGAAGTAGAGGTTGTTTACCATCAGAGCAACCCCTCTTGTCTCTGAATACAAAAATATTGTATACCAAATACCAAAATACCAAAATTTTCGATTAGACACTGTAATTCGGTATTTACCAAATTATGCACAACCCTGTGATTACATGGACTTACAATTTTTTTTTTCTTGTTTTTCTTTCAACAATAAAATAACGCTCGCACTAAGAGATCAACAAATTAACAAGCTTCTAGGGATTTTAAAAAAGTGTATCTTTCTTCTAGGAGTCAACCTAGACTCTTCCTCTGCTTTGACAATAATTCATTAATAATTCCTCCGATGAAACCAGAAGGTTAATAACAGACTTCTTTTTCAAGAATTGCAGGAATGTCTACACAAAAACATTTAGAAATAGAAACAAGTCCTAAACTTTCATTAGAATAGTTAAATACTACTCTGGTCCACGATATTTGTATTTTAAGATTTTTTGACACTCTTTAAAAAAATACAGCTATGTCTTTAATCCAGAGCCGACTCCAACCTTATGTGGAGTAAGGCTCTTAGGCTCCTAAATTTAGAAGGCCCCCATTTTTTTTAAAATAATGATTTATAGGTACTTAAAAAATATTCCCTCTCATCTGAAATAAGCGATTTTTGGCATTTTTCTTGTGATCCAAAATAAGTGATTTTTTCAGATTTCAAGAATGAATTAATTATTTTTTTCCTACATTGTCCTTGAAGTATATTGTGTTAGGATATGTGTGAGGAGAGTTTATGTGAGATAGTAAAAATTAATATGGTCAATTCTATTAATAATTAATACTAAAATGTGAATTTCTTAATCTGTGTGAAAACATCACAAAAATCATTTATTATGGACCGGCGGGAGTAATATTTAGTATTTTTAATACAAAATTGGAGTTTTTAATGTAAAGGAAAGAAATCTTTTAACTTACTCAAAAGTGTGTAGATGAATAGTTTTCATAACTTTTAGTTTTCTATATTTTACACCTTCGTTAAAATAATTGCTCTCTCATTCTTAATTTGTCCATGTCAACTTTTTCTCCAATCTCTTCATTTTTTAGAAAAGCCTACATATTTTTTGTGTTTCTTTTTTATATTCTTAGTCACTTCTTTCTCCGAGATTCCATTACTCACATTCTTTTTCCAATATTTCAATAGTTCAAGTGTTCAACAATACCTTTAAGCTTCCAATAGTACTGTACTAAATCTCATCTAAGATGAATAATATCTCAAGAACGACTAAATAGGTTGGCTATATTATCAATCGAGCAATTAGTATTAGACAAAATCAATTATAAAAACAAATATTAACAACTTTATATCTCAAAAAGTTAGAAGAATAGATTTAAAATAAAAATATATCTTATAACTTCCTTGTAACAATTTAGGCTTTATATTAAAGATTGACTTTAGGCCTTGTATGTACTTGAGCCGCCGCTGCTTTAATCATAGTAGTATTTTTCTAAACTATCATCTTAAACATGTCACTTAATTAACAATCAACTAATGAAACATTAAGGATATTTTTTTAGAAAATGATAGGAGTAGAAAATTTAATTTTTGAAACACTCATCACAAAGTATAGAGTAGTTCTATAGATTGTGATACAATATCTTTAATACTATAGTTTTGCATCATATTCGTTGACCGTAGTAATAACTTCTAATAAAATTTATCAAGATGATCTCTACGTTCATACTTTCGTGCCCAAACATGTTTACCATTTATCCTAAACTTAGCAATGGAACCTCTGCTCAATATCCGATCAATGATTGAAACATCACGCACTACCATTCGAGCATACAAAGAATGATCTGATGATGAAGCCGATGGCACCATATAAACGTTCTCGACGCAATCAATCCCATAGTAAGAATTAAATAGTTCCTTCACTTCTGCTTCAGTCACTGGAAATCCCCTTGAAAATGTTAAAAACATAGTCCTATCGTCAACTGGTGCATCAATCTTTAACGACCAACCCCATAATCCTCTGCTTTGAATAATTGAATCTAGTGATCTTGACACCACTGTTATTGCACCAAATGTTGGATGAGGAAATCCAGGGATAGGAATGATATGTTGTCCAGGCAAAATATGTTGCAAGATGTCAGCAAATATTATAGCACAGACCTTGTTCAAGAATGTCTTGATTCCACTTATCATAGTAAACCTCTGTTGGTAAAATGTTGTGAATGAAATTGTTGTCTTCAATATTATAGCAGTAAAAGGCATGTCTCCTGCATCATTAGGCTCCGGGGGTACCTTCGATTCGAGCCATTTTAAACATATAGCACCTTCTTCAGCTAAATTATTCGCAATTTCATCAGGTAATTTCACCATTTTCTCTATTATGCTTGGAAAATGTACATCTTCTAACCATAGCCACATAGCCATGATCAAAAGGGACTCTCCTGGATCGCGAGACAAGCATACGACTAGCCGAGTGAAGACTTCTCTATCAATTTTGTGGAACAAATGAAGGTCATCAAGTGTAATCTCTGATGACATTGTTTAAAAAATTCAGGAAAATATAAAATCTTGTCTCTATATTCCTAGGTGGATACAAGATCCTTATATATGACATTGGTATTCAATGAGTTCCTATCTACAGACTTTTCAGTTCCATCTATAGAGCCAAAAAGAATTTCAAGAATCCAAGCTTTGGAAGAATAAAATTATCTTTCCCACAATCATGTATTTCTTGAGGGTCATTAAAGGATAAAGCAGTTTAGATTAACTAGATATAGTCTAAATTTATTAATGATCACACTGAACTTAAAATACGAAGAATGTCTTTGACCAAAAGACTGTTGGAGTTTAGCATCCTATCATTTAGTTTTTGAGGACATAATTAATTGAAGTAGTGGTTTGGGAAAGACTGAGGATGGAGTTCAAACGAAATATCACATCCTTGACAAAGTGCTTTGCCAAAGTCCCGAGGTTATTTATATTAGTAGTGTTTTAAAGTGTTTTTTGGGATTCACCGTAACTCTCATGAGCCGGAATTTCCAACCTCAAGATCGTGATGGCGCCTAACATGTACTTGCTTGGCAAGCCGACGATAGAAAACTAATTAACCACTTTTAGCAAATTTTTACAAGGTAGAGATAACTCACAATTAATTAACTCAGAATTGAACATTGTATTAATATAAATAACACGTTACCAAACTACTCCGAGAAATTCGGAGTCAAAAGTATATGATTGGTGTAGAATACTACAAACATGGTCTGAAGTAAAACATAATACTGTCTGAAACTGGAATAACAGTAAAAACGTGATAGAACAGAACTTCAGAAACTGAGGACTCCATCAGCTTTACCTCAAGTCTCATGTAGCTATCAAATCCGAGATGTCTCTACTACGCGTTGTTGGGACCATCATGGATATCTGCACACGAAGTGCAGAAGTGTAGCATGAGTACAACCAACCCACGTACTATGTACGTGCCGAGCCTAACATTGACGAAATAGTGACAAGGCTATGGCAAGTCACTCACAATGAACCTGTATGAAATAATAATAATAATAATAATAATAATAATAATAAGAATAATAATAATAATAATAATAATAATAACAGAAAACATCAATAGAAATAAAGAAGTAAACTCATATAACCGGACACGAAAGTCAACTGCCAAAGGACCCCAAAATAACAGAATCCCAAACCTCGTATCACAATATCAAGAATAAACTCTAGAGCCACAACACAACTATAACACATCAAATACGTTGCTGCGTGTCCGGTCCAAAATTTTAACACAATATCTTTCTCAACGTACAATTCATTTTCACTATCATATCATATGATTTTCCGTTTCGTTGTGATGCATAACCTGATCCCCTAATATCAAATTATTTCAGTATCATTGTAACATGCAACCCGATCCCCCAATATCAATTTATCAACATAAATAACTCAACGCCTCTACTTATAAAATACAAACATAACATCGAATGGAACGAGCGAAACAACATGGAAACATCAGTACAAACGAAGATTAATCAATACTTCGAAATCCTCAAACCTTGGCAAAGCATTAATACCAAAATAGCTAATGGCACACGTAATTGAAAAAACATATAATGGAGTGCATCAAGTAATATAAGAAAAAGAAAATTAAGTAAAACAAGTGACAATGAGAATATACAATTAGGAGAAGTGGGAAAATGTAGCAGGTAAAACAAGTAAGCAGATATTGATTGAGAAATGAACAAATTAAGCAAATAACAATTGAATAACAATTAACAAGTAAAGCATAGATGTCAAGTAATAACATCTAACAATTCGAACATATAACACGATATAACATAGAATAAATGATGACATAGAAATAAAATGCCCAATTCCGCATGTTAAATCCCTTGACAGCGCATATATACTCATCACTTTACATATACGTCATTTCCCCCACCTAATTCACATAGAAATAGTTCAACAAGTCTTAATTCCCTCAAGTTATAAGGTTAGACTCAATACTTACCTCACTTCACAACCAAGTCAATCAACCAACCAACCACGGCATTGCCTTTTGAATAAGCCTCCAAAACAACCAAAAACCAATTATCGATCAAACAATTCAAAATAAGCATTAGAAACTACTAAAAAAGAAAAAAGGCTCAATCTTTGCAGCATTTGAAAAAATTAACAAAAGTCAGCCTCATGCCCACTTGGTCAAAATTCGAGATTCGGATCAAAATGTGATTATCCACTCATCCCCGAGCCCGATTATTTTAATTACGATCTCAATTTGAGGTCTAAATCTCAATTTTATAAAATTCTCAAATTCTACCCAAATCTCTAATCTCTATCATGAAAATCCTAGATTTGATGTTAAAAACTCATGAAAAGTAATGGGGATGGAGAGAAAATGGACTAAAGTTGCTAATCAATGAATTTAGGAAGAAGAAATTCGTAAAAAATCACCTTTGGAGTGTTTAGAATTGAAAAATGGTGTAAAATATGCTAAGTCCCATTTTTCTCTCTTTTACCCACCTGCAGGTGTCCCAATTGCGTACTCTAGTTCGAGGGTTTGCAAATTCGATGCCTGCAAATGCAAATAGTTGTTCGCTAAAGCAAACTATCCAAAAGTCCCGATGTGTCGCAGTTGCAACATAAAATATCTCATTTGCAATGAAGTCCAAATCACAAAAGCGAGATAGAGGTTGCATTTGTGGAAATTGTCCAATCTAGCTTCTAGTCGCATTAGCGGCCTATCCATTACAAAAAAATGGACCACCCACCTCCCGTTTGCGATAGGGATAATAGTCCCCTACCCAAATGTCGCATTTTCGAGTCCGACTTCATAAAACAGAACATGCAATTGCGAATAGGTCATTAAAATTGCGAGACATGCAGACGTGTAACACCATCTAACACGCCACCAACACAAAACCTTCTGAAAACTCACTTCAGCTCCTCGAACTCCAAACATACATACACACAAGTCTAAAATATCATATGAACTCATTCATGCGATCAAAATACCAAAATAACATCTAGAACCATGGATAGGACATCAAAAGTCATGAAATTCAAAAGAAAGCTCAAGAACCTCTAGAATTACAACCAAGCATCTGATTCCTATCACACCAACTCATAATTGCACCAAATTTTGCAGATAAGTTTCAAATATTAAAACGGACTTATTCCAAGTTCCAAAATAGATATCCAACCCCGATAACCATAAATTCAACATACGGTCAAACCTAATGTCATGACCCAGATTTTTTCCCGACATCGGGATCGTGATGGCGCCTACTCGTGGTAGCTAGGCAAGCCAATACATTCAACATTATCATGTTCGTTTATACTAACACTTAATAACAAGAGAGATAATAATTCAATTTAATAAATGCAGAAGACTTTCTAAATAGAGATAAATAATACCAAAGTAAAACACTGATGAAATCCTCTACCCAAGATGTGGAGTCACCAACTCACGAACTACTAATGAATACTACACAGAATGGTCTGAAAAAAAATGACAAATATCTGTCTGTCTCGGAACAATGAGACCACAGCAAGTAGTATAAGTAAATAGAAGAGACGCCGGGCCTGCGGAAGCCTGCAAGCTACCTCAGTCTCGGAATGCTCAACTCCTACGAATACTCCACTACTGCTGCTGCTCCTGCTCAAAACCTGGATCTGTACAAAAACGCATAGAAGTGTAGTATCAACACAATCCGACCCCATGTGCTGGTAAGTGCCTAGCCTATCCCGACAAAGTAGTGACAAGCCTAGGACCAAACACTCACATATTCTTTATATATGTACACCACCAGATAACAAGAAATGTCAAGTAACAAATTCAACAAGAAGTATCATAAAAGGGGAAACACAACCGTTAGCAACAACTATTAAATCAGTCATGGAAATCAGAGTATAATGGAAATAGTTAATATCAAACAAGGAATAGCAAATAGTTGAATGACATCACCCTTCGTGCTTTTACTCTCATCCTCACATCCATGGCACGACATGATCCTTCGTGCATGGTTCAAATAACAACGGCACAGAATGTTTCTTCGTGCATAATCAATATCATAAGGCACGGCATGATCCTTCATGCATAATCAATAACAAGGCACGACATTACCCTTCGTGCATAATCAATAATATAAGGCACGACATGATCATTCGTGCATAATAAATAAAATAAGGCACGGCATTACCCTTCGTGCAAAAATCAGTAAACAAGGCACGGCATCACCTTTCATGCATTATCACTCTTCCTCACCCAAATAACAATCACAGTTAAGGGCAAAAGAATGAAAACAATAATCATGAACCGTCCCGGCAAAGTACACTACAATCATCACAACAAGGTCCCGGCAAGGGAAAACAATAATCCACTTCACAACAAGTCCCGGCAAGGTAAAACAATAATCA
The DNA here is from genome assembly GCA_032618575.1 of Nicotiana noctiflora. Lineage (NCBI taxonomy): Eukaryota > Viridiplantae > Streptophyta > Magnoliopsida > Solanales > Solanaceae > Nicotiana > Nicotiana noctiflora. The sequence continues at coordinate 30,994 of JASVEL010006102.1, read as the reverse complement.
CTTTACAACAAGTCCCGGCAAGGGAAAACAATGATCATTTTCACAACCCAACAAGGGTTCAAGACTTCATCTTAAAAACATCCCACAATAGATATCAATAACGACTCACGGTCATGCTAGACGCCAGTGTATGGATGCTCGTCACCATATCTCATACACCGCACTCGATCACATAGCAAGTAGCACATAAATCCTATTCCCTCAAGCTAGAATAGATCAAACACTTACCTCTAGCCTTGAAGTCCAATTTATCCTTCAACTGCAGCTTTACCTCGAATTTCAGCCTTCAACTTGCTCGAATCTAATCACAATTGATTCCATTACATTAATAAATACTATATAACTTAGTTTGGATGCTTAAAAATGGTTTTCTCAAAGTTTACCCCAAAATTTCCCAAAATGACCCTGGCCCCACGTGGTCGGAACTCGGGGTTCGGACCAAAATCCGGTTACCCATTCCCTTATGAGTTCAAATATATGATTTGTTTTAAAATCGGACCTCAATTCGAGGTCCAATTCCCCAGTTCATGAAAAACCTAGGTTCTACCCAAAAACAAGAATTTCTACCATGAAAACCTTTGATTTCTCTTGAAAAACATGTTTAATGATGTTAGGAATTGAAAGAATTAAGTAAAAAGTGACTTAAAAGTATTTTGGAGTGATTTTGCTCTTGGAGAATCGTGTATGGTGTGTTGGGTTTTGAAAGAATGAAGAAAAGAGGTCAAAAATTCGTTTAAGTATAAATTTGCACAATTGCAGATATCGCAATTGCGAACACAGCAAGTTGGGGACTATCAGCATCGCATTTGTGATAATAAGTTCGCATTTGTGAACATGGGCTGATTACTGAAGGCCTCGCATTTGCGAGGTATAGTTCGCATTTGCGAACATCGGCTGATTAATGAAGGCCTCGCATTTGCGAGGTATAGTTCGCATTTGCAAACCCTTGCATTCCCCTGCCATGTTTGCATTTGTGAACCAAGGCTAACCTGGCTCTTCTCGCAATTGCGAGAAAATCTTCGCATTTGCGAAGATACCAGCTTGGTGAAAAACCAGCTGTGTTATTTTTTCAGAATTTGCTCCAGCGGCCTATCAAATCTTTACTCAAGCCCCTCCGGGCTCCAAACCAAACATGCACACAACTTCACAAACATATTACAAACTTGCTCGTGCGTTCAAATCGCCAATATAACATTGTTTTCATCAAATCAAGCCTCAAGTTCATGATTACCTTTTCTTTAGTTTCATAACTTTCAAATTTGGAACTCAAGGTTCAAAAGACATCAAACGACATCTAAAATGTCACTAAACTTTGCAGAAAGCATATGTATAATATTTAAGACTTGTACCGGACGTCGGAACCAAAATACGAGCCTGATACCAATGTCATTTAATCCATTTTCATTTAACAATTTCAGCAAAAACAATTTAACAGAAAAATTCGTATCTTAGGCTCTAGGCCTCAGAATTCAACTCCGAACACATGGCCGAGTCTCATATTTTCCTACGGGCCTTACGGGACTGTCCTATCGCGGGTCCGGGTCCGTTTACCAAAAATATTGACCGAAGTCAGCTATATCAATATTAATATCATTTTTCTTCAAATGTTTCATAGAATTCACATATTCTATCACAAAATCTTTTCGGCTACATACCCGAATTATGAACGTAAATCGAGGCAACATAAAATGACGTTTTTAAGGCCTCGGAAGTGCGGAACAAGTGAGGAAAACAGGTGATGACCCTTTGGGTTGTCATATCCTCCACCTCTAAAACAACCGTTCATCCTCAAACAGACAAGAGAAGGAAGTACCTGAGTCGGGGAACAAATGTGGGTAGAGGCTCCGCATATCAGACTCGGATTCCTAGGTCGATGCCTCAAGAGGCTGACCTCTCCACCGAACACGCATAGAAGGAAAACTCGTTGACCTCAACTGTCGAACCTGCCGGTCTAGAATGGCCACCGTCTCCTCCTCGTAGGAAAAGTCATTGTCCAATTGGACAGTACTGAAGTCTAACACATGTGTGGGATCGTCGTGGTACCTCCGAAGCATAGATACATGAAAAAATGGATGCACGGCTAATAAGCTAGGTGGCAGAGCTAGTCTGTAAGCCACCCCTTCCACTTGGTCCAGAATCTCAAATGGACCAATATACCTAGGGCTGAGTTTGCCCTTCTTCCCGAACCTCATCACGCCCTTCATAGGCGATACTCGGAGCAATACCCGCTCACCAACCATAAAATCAACATCTCGAACCTTACGATCCGCGTAAGTCTTCTGTCTGGACTGAGCTGAACGCAATCTCTCCTGGATAGTCTTGACCTTGTCTAAGGCCTCCTGAACTAAGTCTGTACCCAACAACCGAGCCTCTCCCGGATCAAACCATCCGATTGGGGACCGACATCGCCTACCATACAACGCCTCATACGGGGCCATCTGAATGCTAAACTGGTAGCTGTTGTTTTAGGCGAACTCCGCTAATGGCAGAAACTGGTCCCACGAGCCTCCAAAATCAATGACACAGGCTCGGAGCATGTCCTCTAGGATCTGAATAGTCCTCTCGGACTGACCGTCCGTCTGAGGATGAAAAGTTGTACTCAACTGTACCTGGGTGCCTAACTCCTGGTGGACCGCTCTCCAAAAATGCAAGGTAAACTGCGTACCTCGATCTGAGATAATAGACATCGGCACCCCATGAAGGCGAACAATCTCCCTGATGTAAATCTCTGCTAACCTCTCCGAGGAGTAAGAGACAGATACCGGGATGAAGTGTGCTGACTTGGTCAGCCTATCAATAATGACCCAAATAGCATCAAATTTCCTCTGAGTCAAAGGAAGTCCAGTAATGAAGTCCATATTAATCCGTTCCCATTTCCACTCGGGAATTTCGATTCTCTGGAATACACCACCAGGCCTCTGGTGCTCATATTTCACCTGCTGACAATTTAGACACCGAGAGACATACACAACGATGTCCTTCTTCATCCTGTACCACTAATAGTGCTTCCGTAAATCCTGATACATCTTCGCGGCGCCCGGGTGGATAGAATATTGCGAACTGTAAGATCAACTCTCGAATCCCTTCGACATTGGGCGCACAAACTCGACCCTGCAATCTCAATACTCTGTCATCATCTAGAGTTACCTTCGTGGCACCTCCCTGGTATATAGTATCTCTCAAGTCACGTAAATGAGGATCATCAAATTGCCTCTCACGGATACGCTTTAATAGAGATGAACGAGCGAGCATGCAGGCTAACACCCTGCTAGGCTCAGAAATGTCTAGTCTCACGAACTGGTTGACTAAGGCCTAGACATCTAGAGCAAATGGTCTCTGACTAACCGGGATAAAGGCAAGACTACCCATGCCGGCGGACTTTCTACTCAATGCATCGGCCACCACATTGGCCTTACCTGGCTGATATAGGATAGTGACATCATAGTCCTTCAGCAACTCTAACCATCTCCGCTGTCATAAATTCAACTCCTTTTGCTTGAACAAGTACTGTAGGCTTTTGTGATCCGTGTACACCTCACACGCCACACCATATAGATAATGCCTCCAGATTTTTAAGGCATGAACCATTGCTGCCAAATCAAGATTATGAACTGGATAATTCTTCTCATGTATTTTCAACTGTCTCGAAGCATAAGCAATAACCTTACCATCCTGCATCAATACCACTCCAAGCCCCGTACGGGATGCATCACAGTAAACTGTATAAGGCCCTGCACCCGTAGGTAGTATCAGCACTGGTGTTGTAGTCAAGGTTGTCTTGAGCTTCTGAAAGCTCGCCTCACACTCATCTGACCACTGGAACTGGGCACCCTTCTGGGTCAACCTGGTCATCGGGGCTGCAATAGAAGAGAACCCCTCTACATATCGACGGTAGTAACCTGCTAACCCCAAGAAACTTCGGATTTCGCTAACTGAAGTTGGTCGAGGCCAATTCTGGACTACCTCAATCTTCTTTGGGTCTACCTGAATACCTTCTACTGATACAATATGACCCAGAAATGCCACTGAACTCAACCAGAACTCACATTTCGAAAATTTGGCCTATAGTTGATTATCCTTCAGAGTCTGAAGAACCACTCTGAGGTGCTGCTCATGCTCTTCCTGGCTGCGAGAGTATACCAGGATGTCATCTATAAAGACTATCATGAACAAATCTAAGTAAGGCCTGAAAACCCGATTCATTAACTCCATGAATGTTGCTGGAGCATTGGTCAATCCGAAAGACATGACCAAGGATTCATAGTGCTCGTATCTAGTGTGAAAGGCTGTCTTAGGAATGTCAGCCGCCCTGATTTTCAGCTGATGGTAGCCCGACCTCAAATTTATTTTTGAGAACACCCTCGCTCCTTGGAGTTGGTCAAACAAATCATCAATCATCGACAGTGGAAACTTGTTCTTTATCGTCACTTTGTTTAATTGCCGATAGTCAATACACATCCGCATCGAACCATCCTTCTTCTTTACAAATAGCACGGGTGCTCCTCAGGGAGAAACACTGGGCCTGATGAAGCCCTTTTCTAGAAGGTCTTACAACTGATCTTTTAACTCCTTTAACTCCAGCGGGGCCATACGATAGGGTGGAATAGAGATGGGCTGAGTGCCTGGTTCCAGATCAATACAGAAATCAATATCCATGTCGGGTGGCATGTCGGGTAGGTCTGAAGGGAAAACCTCGGGAAACTTGCGTACAATAGGAATTGAATCAATAGAAGGGATTTCTGTGCTGGAATCACGAACATACACCAAATAAGCTAGACACCCCTTCTCGACCATGCGTTGAGCCTTAACATAGGAAATAACAGTGCGAACGGAGTGGCCTGAGGTCCCTCTACACTCTAGTCGGGGTGATTCTAGCAAGGCCAAGGTCACTATCTTGACATGACAATCTGAGATAGCATGGTGTGAGGACAACCAGTCCATCCCCAATATGACATCGAAATCCACCATGTCCAATAGCAACAGATCAACACGAGTCTCAAGACCCCCAAATATAACTACGCACGAACGATGCACCCGGTCGACTACTATAGAGTCACCCACTGGTGTGGACACATAAACTGGAACATCCAGGGCATAGTTAGGCACGGCCAGATAGTGTGCAAAGTAGGAAGACACATATGAATATGTAGACCCGGGGTCAAATAATACTGAAGCACCTCTGTCACAAACCAGAATGGCACTTGTAATCACAGAATCTGATGCCTCTGCCTCTTGCCTGGCTGGTAAAGCATAAAATCGGGGATCAGCACCTCCCTTCTGAGCTACATCTCTGGGACGGTCATCCACTGGCTGACCTCTACCTCTGGCTGGACGGTCTCCACTTCTACGATCTCGACCTCCACCTTTACGATCTCTACCCCAGCCTCTGGCTGGCTGGGCAGGCTGTGTGTCAGCTGGGGCCTGAATCATGGGACGAGGACCCTACTGCTGAGTGTTGCCCGTCGTTCGAGGGCAAAACCTGACAAGATAAACTGGGTCACCACAACAGTAACAACATTTAGGCTGATGGGGCTGCTGGCCCTGACGGCCTGAATGGCCCCCACGAACACTCTGAAGAGGTTGAGCACTAACGGGAGGCTGATCTGAATATTTCTCACGAAACCCACGATCACCTGGTCCACCCTGTGAAGCCTGAAGGGTGGAATGAAAAGGTCTGGAAGACCGGCCCCTATCAAAAGAATCCCTGCCTCCAGATGAGGCACCACTAAATCTGCCAGAATGACGAGGCCTCTTGTCTGAAGCATGACTACCTCCCCGAGCAAGAGCCATCTCAACCCTACGAGATGCGTTAGCTGCCTCGTGAAAATATATGTCACTCCCAACTCCCATAGCAATCTGAAGTCGGATGAGCTGATCAAGTCTCCATAGAGCATCAGAAGTCATGGCCGCTCCATCTCCAGCCTGAGCTGTAGTGCCTGTCAACAAACCTCGTCTCATACTGAGTGACAGTCATAGTACATTGCTGGAGACGCTCAAACTGCCTCCGAAGTGCCTCCCACTGCATAACAGGGAGAAACTTCTCCAGAAATAGCTCTGCAAACTGGTCACATGATAAGGCCGGGGACCTTTCTGGTCGAGTCAAACAGTAATCTCTCCACCAAATCTTGGCGGATCCTGAAATCCTGAATGTGCAGAAGTCAACTCCATTGGATTCCACTATTCCCATAGTCTTGAAAATCTCGTGGAAACTGAATAAGAAATCCTGAGGATCTTCTGATGTGGCACCACTGAAAGTAGTGGTAAACAGCTTGGAGAATCGATCAAGTCTCCATAGAGAATCAGAAGTCATGGCCGCTCCATCTCCGGCCCGAGCTGCGGAACCTAACTAAGTGGCCAAAACTGGCTGAACCACTGGTGCTTGAGGCTGGGGAGCTACTGGCTTCGGAGTGCGTGCAACAGAAGTCTGGACCCCTCCTCCAGCCTGAGAAGTGGCTGGTGCAGCTGCTAATAAGCCTACTCTGGAAACACTATCCATAAAACCCGATATTTTGACCAGAGCCTCCCGAAGATCTGGGGTAAATAAGGCTTCCCCGGGGACCTGAGCTGGGCCCACTGGAGCTGTTGGGACTGGAACCTCCTCACCAATCTCAACATGAAGCTCCACCTCTGGAATAGCTGCCTGGGGTTGAGCTCTGCCCCTACCATGGCCTCCGATACGGCCTCGACCCTTGCCCCTCACGGGAGCTGCCTGGGGCTCAGGCTGCTGATCAACGGACGAAGAGGCATGTGTCCTCACCATCTGCGAAAGGACAGAGTAGAAATTTAATCAGTATTTGAGGAACAAGTCGCACGACAAGAAGGAACAAATGAGAGACTCTTTCCTAAGTCAATAGACTCTGGAGGACAAGTACAGACGTCTCCGTACCTACCCCTCAAACTCTACTAAGCTTGTTCGTGAGTGGTGAGACCTATGTAACCTAGAGGTTTGATACCAACTTGTCACTGCCCGGATTTTCCTCCGACATCGGAATCGTGATGGCGCCTACTCGTGGTATCTAGGCAAGCCAATACATTCAACATTATCCTGTTCGTATCATTATTTTTATACTAATACTTAATAACAAGAGAGATAATTATTCAATTTAATAAATGCAGAAGACTTCCTAAATAGAGATAAATAATACCAAAGTAAAACACTGATGAAATCCTCTACCCAAGACGTGGAGTCACCAACTCACGAACTACTAATGAATACTACAAATAATGGTCTGAAAGAAAATGACAAATATTTGTCTGTCTCGGAACAATGAGACCACAGCAAGTAGTATAAGTAAATAGAAGAGACGTCGGGCCTGCGGATGCCTGCAAGCTACCTCAGTCTCGGAATGCTCAACTCCTACGAATACTCTACTATTGCTGCTACTCCTGCTCAAAACCTGGACCTGTACAAAAATGCACAGAAGTGCAGTATCAGCACAATCCGACCCCATGTGCTGGTAAGTGCCTGGCCTATCCCGGCGAAGTAGTGACAAGCCTAGGATCAAACACTCACATATTCTTTATATATGTACACCACCAGATAACAAGAAATATCAAGTAATAAATTCAACAAGAAGTATCATAAAAGGGAAAACACAACAGTTAGCAACAACTATTAAATCAGTCATGGAAATCAGATTATAATGGAAACAGTTAATATCAAACAAGGAATAGCAAATAGTTGCATGACATCACCCTTCGTGCTTTTACTCTCATCCTCACATCCATGGCACGGCATGATCCTTCGTGCATGGTTCAAATAACAACGGCACGGAATGTTCCTTCGTGCATAATCAATACCATAAGGCACGACATGATCCTTCATGCATAATCAATAACAAGGCACGGCATTACCCTTCGTGCATAATAAATAATATAAGGCACGACATGATCCTTTGTGCATAATAAATAAAACAAGGCACGGCATTACCCTTCGTGCAAAAATCAGTAAACAAGGCACGACATCACCCTTCGTGCATCATTACTCTTCCTCACCCAAATAACAATCACAGTTAAGGGCAAAAGAATGAAAACAATAATCATGAACCGTCCCGACAAGGGACACAACAATCATCACAACAAGGTCCCGGCAAGGGAAAACAATAATCCACTTTACAACAAGTCCCGGCAAGGGAAAACAATAATCACTTTACAACAAGTCCCGGCAAGGGAAAACAGTGATCAATTCACAACCCGGCAAGGGTTCAAGACTTCATCTTAAAAAAATCCCATAATAGATATCAACAACGACTCACGGTCATGCTAGACGCCAGTGTATGGATGCTCGTCACCACAGCCCATACACCACACTCGATCACATAGCAAGTAGTACATAAATCATATTCCCTCAAGCTAGGATAGATCAAACACTTACTTCTAGTCTTGAAGTCCAATTTATCCTTCAACTACAGCTTTTTTCAACCTTCAACTTGCTCGAATCTAATCACAATTGATTCCATTACATTAATAAATACTATATAATTTAGTTTGGATGCTTAAAAATAATTTTCTCAAAGTTTACCCCAAAATTTCCCAGAACACCCCTGGACCCACATGGTCGGAACTCGGGGTTCGGACCAAAATCCAGTTACCCATTCCCTCACGAATTCAAATATATGATTTGTTTCAAAATCGGACCTCAATTCGAGGTCCAATTCCCCAATTCATGAAAAAACTAGGTTCTACCCAAAAACAAGAATTTCTACCATGAAAACCTTTGATTTCTCTTGAAAAACATGTTTAATGATGTTAGGAATTGAAAGACTTAAGTAAAAAGTGACTTACAAGTGTTTTGGAGTGATTTTGCTCTTGGAGAATCGTGTGTGGTGTGTTGGGTTTTGAAAGAATGAAGAAAAGAGGTCAAAAATTCGTTTAAGTATAAATTTGCACAACTGCGGTTATCGCAAATGCGAACATAGCAGGCTTGGGGACTGTCAGCATCGCATTTGCGATAATAAGTCCACATTTGCGAACATGGGCTGATTACTGAAGGTCTCGCATTTGCGAGGTATAGTTCGCATTTGTGAACATCGGCTGATTACTGAAGGCCTCGCATTTGCGAGGTATAGTTCGCATTGCGAACCCATGCACTCCCCCGCCATCTTCGCATTTGCGAAGATTGGTTCGCATTTGCGAACCAAGGCTAACCTGGCATTTCTCCAGCTGGGTGAAAATCTTCGCATTTGCGAAGATACCAGCTGGGTGAAAAACCAGCTGTGTTATTTTTCAGAATTTGCTCCAACGACCTATCAAATCTATACCCAAGCCCCCCGGGCTCCAAACCAAACATACACACAACTTCAAAAACATATTACAAACTTGCTCGTGTGATCAAATAGCCAATACAACATCGTTTTCATCAAATCAAGCCTCAAGTTCATGATTATCTTTCATTTAGTTTCATAACTTTCAAATTTGGAACTCAAGGTTGAAAACACATCAAACGACATCCAATGTCACCAAACTTTGCAGAAAATATATATATAATATTTAAGACTTGTACCGGGCGTCGGAACCAAAATAGGAGCTCGATACCAAGGTCGTTTAATCCATTTTCGTTTAACAATTTCAGCAAAAATAATTTAATAGAAAAATTCGTATCTTAGGCTCTAGGCCTCAGAATTCGACTCCGGACACATGTCCGAGTCCCATATTTTCCTACGGACCTTACGGGACCGTCCGATCGCGGGTCCGGGTCTGTTTACCAAAAATATTGACCGAAGTCAACTATATCTATATTAATATCATTTTTCTTCAAATTTTTCATAGAATTCACATATTCTATCACAAAATCTTTCCAGATACATGCCCCGATTATGCACGTAAATTGAGGTAACATAAAATGAGGTTTTCAAAGCCTTGGAAGTGCGGAACAAGTGAGGAAAACAGGTGATGACCCTTTGGGTCGTCACACCTAAGGAATTTTTAAATATTTAAATTGCTAACTTTCGGTAAAACTAGTCAAATCAACCTAGGGACCTCCGAATTTAATTCCAGGTATACGACCAAGTTCAAAATCACAATATGAACCTACTGGAATCGTCAAAATACATATCCAAGGTTTTTTACCCAAAATATTTATCATGGTCAACTCTAGCCTCTTTTTTAGTCAAATTTTTTGTTTTTTCCAAAATTTCACATAAACCTTTTTTGAAAAGGGATACAAACTATGCACGTAAACCAAAAAATATTAAATAAAGCTACTTTTGGTCTCAAATACGAAAATAAAGATTAGTACTCAAAACAGACATATCGAATCGTCATAGTAGCACTTGCAAAATGCCTTTGAGGCACGCATGTGGGGTTTAGTTCTGTAGGCTTATGCTCTAAGCACCCAGCTGTGTCTAAGAACATCTAACGCTCAACTCTTAGTATGTTCTCTAAATTTTTTATGCAAATCATACGTTTAATTTTCTAATTAGCACTGTGGACTGTCAAAACTTTTAGCACATGAATGCTAAAAGTTCTACTCATCTATAGACATATGAAAATTGAGAGTAACTAAAATAATGATTCATTGTATTGCATATTTTATGATTGAGAATATCATGAGGTTGAACATCATTTAAACATTTCTTCTGCAAAAAAAAAACAAAAAAAAAAACTTAAGTTTATACGTGTGCTACTCGTGTTCATGTGAAAGCAATTTTGTTATGTGAAAGAAATTTTATATTTATTCATAAAAGATTTTAGGAAGGAAGCAATTTTGTATTTATTTTGTTATTTGAAGAATTTAGCACTGATAAAATTTATTGATTACTTATTTTTAGAAAGGTAAAATGTGTAATTTGACCATTGTTTTTACCTGTATGACCATGCTAAAATATCTATGAGTTCAAAATTTTCTAGAACTATTTATGTATTCTTCATATTTTTAGGTATCGGATGATACTTGTGCAACCAAGTCTACAACAGAAGAACTTGAGCATGGCATCTTGTTCACCAAGTTCCTGGAAAAGAATGTATATCTAGTCAAAATAATTGAATTCCTCCTTAAGGCTAACTTTGATTGCTTTACATGGTCACAGTTGGACATGAAAGATATATTACTCGAGGTTAAAACTTAGTTAACCAAGCTTTGTAACGACCCGTCCGGTCGTTTTGTATATTGTATTCAGTTACCCTATTTATTGCTTCTTATGTTCATTTGTGGTTATATGACTTATCGAGAGGTTGGATTGGTTTTGGGAAAGTTTCTAGTGAATTGGGATACTTAGTCCCAAGGTTGGAAGTTGAAGTAGAAAGAGTTGACCGGAGTTTGACTTGTGTGCAGTCGACACCGGAATAGAGTTTTGATGGTTTCAATAGAGATTTGTATAGTAATTTTGGATATAGGCATATGTCCGAATATTGATTCCGAGGTCTGTAGGATGATTTGGTGCTTTTTCGCGAAATTTGGAAAGTTGAAGGTTTTGGAAGGTTGAGAGGTTAGACCGAGAGTTAACTGTGTCGATATCGGGTTTGAATTTTAGTTCGAGGAGTTAGAATAGGTCTGTTGTATCATTTGGGACTTGCATAAAAAATTTGAGGTCATTCAAATTTGTTTATGCTTGATCGGTGCAAGATTTGAATTTGAAAATGTTCACTAGCTCTTTAGGCTTGAATTGAGGTACGATTCGTAGTTTTGATGTTATTTTATGTAATTTGATACATAGATTAGGTTTGTGTTATGTTTTGGTTTGGTTAGTGTGTTTGGAGGGGCTCCTGAGGGCCTCGAGTGTGTTTCTGATGAGCTACAGACCATTCCATCATGTTTTTGGACTACGGATGTTCTTAGGACAGGTTTCCTTCTTCGCGTTCATAATATGGTGGTCACATTCGTGAAGGGTTAAAGGGGGTTGGGCAATCACCATTTTTCCCTTTCACGGCCGAGCTCTGCATTTCCGAAGCATCCAAGTGCTCGGAGGATCTTAGACTACGTGTTTGCGAGGACCAAGTCGCGTTCGCGAAGGCTTAGATATTTGCTTCATCGCATTCGCGATATGGAGAACATGAAGGCCTTGTTCTTGGAAGATTCTTTTTGGTATTCGTGAATGCGACCATGGTCCCGCGTCAGAGATGAATATGCCTGGGCAGATCTATCTAGTACTCTATTTCGAGGGTTTGAGTTTATATATCACATTTTGAGTTAGAGAGCTAGGTTTTGGATGATTTGGGCCGGGATAAGTGTTTTTGACTCGTATTTGTCCATTTTTCATGATTCCATATTTATTTTTATCATTTAGTTGGTGATCTCGGAAAAACTGGGGATTTTTGTGAAAACTTTTCTAAAATATTAATTGATGATTTGAGGGCCGATTTGGGGTCAGAATTGGATGATTTTGGTATGGTTGGACTCGTATTGGAATGGATGTTCGAAATTTATGAGTTTGGTTGTGTTACGAGGTACGAGCCCTATGTTGACAACTTTAGATGGCTTTTTGATTTTCATTAAAGATCTAATCTTTATTATTCGGGATAGCTTCATATGACTTTTATTTATGATATTAACTTATTTTTGGATATATTCGAACCATTCGGAGTTGAATTTGCATGGGAAGGGTTTGTTAGTGGACTGATTTAGCTTGTATGAGGTAAGTGTCTTTCCTAACTTTGTGAGGAGAACTACCCCGTAGAATTTGGTTAAATTACACTATTTGAATTAAGTGAAAGGCATGTACACGAGGTGACAAACATGTACACGGTCTTATATGTGAAAATTGACCAGTTTTAACTCTTACGTTACTTATATGTATTTATTTAAAGTTGTAACTTATTATATCTTTTTGGTTGTTGAGGTTCATTCTTATATGATTTAATTATAGTTTCTATTACATGTTCTATCTTTCAAGTTAACTTTTAAATGCCTTAATTGTAGTTGTTATTTTATGTTTTACCTATACTTGTCAAGTTTCCTCTTATATGTATTAATTGAAGTTGGTAACACATGTTCTACCTTTCATTGTCAAGTTTGCTCTTATATGCATTTAATTGAGGTTGTTGTACATGTCATACCTTTCATTGCTGAGATTATTCTTATGCATTGAGATTTGAAGTTGTAGTTATTGAGAGCTATTAACATGTTCCAATTGAAGTTTTTATTTTATGGGATATCCTTTATTATTGAATTGTTTCAATATTTATTTTGGAATGTTATTGAGATTTTTATGCACATTGTAGTTGAGTTGTGGGCTATGTGTTATGGTTACATTGGTATTGTTGATTTTGGTAATGTTGTGGCATATTGGCACGTATGGTACGAGTTGATTGTTGTGTTATGATATGGATTCGCATGTGGTCGTATAAGGGTAGTGTATTGATGCGCATGCGGCGAGATAAGGTGGGATTTATGCGTGTGTTACTTGTATGGGAAATTATTTTAAGTCGCGCTACAATATAAGGGGTCTAAATCGTGTGAAGCTATTTAAGAAAAAACATTTTAAAATAAATGCAAGGCTCACGCAGCGATCTAAGGAAGATTGTGATTGTTACTTCTGAAATATAAATATGAGGTGCGGTACCTTGGTATATATTTGTAGCATATTCTATGTTGGAATGACTTGTTGAATTGAATGATTGTTATTTTATTTAGTTCATTTCACTTGTATTTGATCATTTGTCATTTTTATTATATGATCACTCTTGTTGTCATTCTTTGCTTTTACTCCCATTATTAGCCTTATATTATTATTACTCTTTGTTGTTATTTGTTGCTTTTACTTCTCGGTGTTGGATTATATTCATATTTTGCACAAGTTTTCTATGTCTAGCAGGTATCTTGATCTGACCTCGTCACTACTCTATCGAGGTTACGCGTGATACTTACTAGGTATTGTTGGTGTGTATGCATGCTATGCTTCTGCACATTTTTGTGAAGATCCAGGTACTTATGCCCGTGTTGGTCGCTAGTGAGTTGATTCAAATATCACGGAGACTTCAAGATATACTTATTTGACGCCTACAAGCCTCATATTCATCATCTAGTGATATTGTGCTACTGTTTATTTTGCTTCCGAACAATATTGTACTCTAGTTTCTTAGTGTTTGAACTAGATCAGAATCATTCTCAACGAGTCCATAAGAAGTGATCCCATTTTTTTCATCGGGTCCGGATAAAGACCAAAGATCTTGAGTGACCGATCCGGCAGAACAGCTCAAAAGATAAAGAAGTATCGTTGTAGTTTGGAGACCTATATTTAGTAGGAGCCTTTAGTCTTTTGATTAGAGTAGGGGTCGCGAGAGAGCAAAGCGTACCGGCCTGCCATAGTCACGAGTCTGTTTATAGTCGCGACTGTTGTCATAGTCAACAAGGTTGAAACTTCCTGGAAAAAACTTTGAATCCCTCTGAGCTACAGGCCCCACCCCGTCTCAACTAGATTTTTTCCCGGGAGTACCCTCAAAAAAGGAACCTTTCCTCTTCCCAGTCATTTCGGGCCAAGTAGTGCTAATTTCTCCCTTTTTAGAATGGCTCCAGTGGCTACATTTATGTTAAGTCTGGTCGCCCGATTGAAATTTTGTACACTTTTCTTATTTTATTATGTTATTTTTATCGATTCAAATCAATAGCTTAGTCATTTTTTCTGTTAAATTCCCATCATGTGTTTGGCTTACCTAGTCTAGATTCCCAAGATGAGATTTTGGCCATGAGAAGTTGGTATTCCCATCATGTGTTAGGCTTATTGTTTGTAATTGATTTCTATAGCTTTGTTTGATATTGTTGAGTTATTTTTACCTAGATTCGAGCCGGTTAGAGGTGATTTCTTAGGGGAGGGCGATTTTAGAATATTAATTTGGGCTTACTGAGATAAGTATCTTGCCTAATCTTGTGCGACAAAATAACCCTTGGGATTAGACACTATTTGTATAATTGATATATATGTAAAGAAATATATATGTGAGGTGACAAGCGTATATGCGGGTGTTATGTATAAAAAATAATCGGATTAGACTCTAGGCTTCTATTATACCTTAATTTGATTGTGTACTATCTATGATTCATGTGTAATCCTTTATATGACTACGTGTGCTTATACTTTCATGCTATTGATCATGCTTTAAGATTACTATTTCCTAATTGGCCAAGAGGGAAATTCGTGGAATCATTGCTATATTGATTTAGCCGTAGTCATATTTTACATATTGAGCGCACATCCGCACTTTATTATTATTATTTTATCTTTGTGCATATTATTAATACTTGTGAGCATATGTCTCTTGGATGATCAATTGTTATCTTGGATTGTTATGATTTTGGCTATATCTGACATGTTGAGCGGATTGGTTTGGTGTTGGCATGAGGTCTCTTTCGTTTGGACATAATGATGTTGAGGCATGAGAACTTTGCCGTGTGATTATGATAATATTGTGGTTGTTTTGGCATGAGGTCTTTACCGTACAGTTATGATGATATTTTTATTATTATGGCACGAGGTCTTTATCGCGCACGTATTGTTATGGAACGATATATTTATCATGCGGCATGTAAAATTGGATCCATATCCCTAGGGTACATATGGTTGGGGATCCCAAGGTACATATGGATGGGTCGGGGCTCCCAAGGTACATATGGTCGGCCCTTCGAATTTCTCTCTTGATGGCATACACGTGGATTGTGATACTTTGACTGATGTTGATTTATTCTATTGTGGAGGTGGATGATGATGAGTAGAATGTAAGGGTGGAAGCTTGGCTCTATGCAAGTGAATCCTTTATACCTTATGTTTTATGTTGATTTTTTTAACATGCTACTATATGTCTTTGTTATTTGTTTATGACTGAGTGTCAAGATTGATTTACCTATGCAAATTGATATCTTTTAATTTGTGAAGATGATAATTTTGCATTTCGTTATATTCTTGTTGCAAGTTATTATATATATTACACAAGTTCTTTGTTTAGTGAGTATCACATGACTTAAACCTCATCACTACTCCACCGAAATTAGTCTTGATACTTATTAATTCGAGTGTTGGAAATAGCATACCCAGGGAGTGAGTACTTTTTGTTGATATAGAGGATTCAAGGTAGTGTTGCATGATGGTCGCAAACTGTTGAAGTCCCCTTCCCTTATATTATATTGTTATTTTACATTCACACAGTATTGTACTATTGAGACATATTATATATTTGGTTTTAAAGCTGATGACTATATATACCTGATTTGAAGGGTGTGTTTGGTATGAAGGAAAACATTTTCTGGAAAATATTTTCCAATTTTCCCATGTTTGGTTGGCTTAAATGTTTTGGAAAATATTTTCCTTATCAATTCATTTTCCTCCAATTGGAGGAAAATATTTTTCTTATCAAAAGAAGGGAAAACATTTTCCAAAGCTCCTTCTCAACCTTTATCACCCTCACCAATCCACCACACCCCCTCTCCAAAAAAATCTTTGTTTTTTTTAAATTTGAGTTTTTCCATCCACCCTACTACCCCTCCACCACCACCCACCGAAAAAAATATTTTTTTACCTTAATTTTTTTTTTTTTTTGCAATTTCAAATTTCTGTTATTTCAATTTTCTGCACCCCCAACCCTACCCCCTTCCCCCGAAAAAAAATGTACTTTTTTTACCTTAAATTTTTTTTTTTTTGCAATTTCAAATTTCTGTTTTTTATTTTTCTACACCACCCAAGCCCACACCCTACCCCTCCCCCCAAAAATAATTTTTTTACCTCAATTTTTTTTTTTGAAATTTCAAATTTCTATTTTTTTTTGTTTTACTGCTCCCCCAGCCCCGCTCCCATCCTCTGCCCCCCTAAAATTAAAATATATTTTTTAGTTTTTAATTTTATTATTTATCGATTTAAAGACTCAAAAATTTAGAAGTTCCAAAATTATGAGTTTGGAGGTTTATGTGTTTGGAAGTTTACGGGTCTAAAAATTATAAAGTTTACGGGTTCGAAAATATGCGTTTTTTGCGTTAAAAAGTAAAGCATCACCACTAGTTCCTTTAGATTGTGTCAATTTTTAGAGACTTAGGGAAGGGGTGGGGGGAGGTGGGAGGGGAGGGGTGAGGAGAGAGAGAGAGAGAGAGAGAGAGAGAGAGTAACGATGGAAAATAATTGATTCCTAATATAAAGGGATACTCATTTAATTCCTAAAGTGTAGAGGTGTTCATTAAAACCGAAAAACCCAAACCAAACCGACCAAAAAAAAGATACCTTTTGGTTTGGTTTGATTTTGGTTTTGAATTTTAAAAAATCGACCAAATTTGGTTTGGTTTTGATTTTAATAAAAAAAATCGAAATAAAGTGACTATAAGAGTAGCTATTTCAAATTTATTATTACACCTATATATATGCATATTTTTATACAAAGTTTCAAAAAAATTATGTTAATAGTTTGCACTTTTAATACTCCCTCTGTTTCAATTTATGTGAACCTATTTCCTTTGGAAACAATTTACCTTTATGCAATGACCCTTTCCTTATTTGGAAACAATTTACCTTTATGCAATGATTTATAGCCACACAAAATAAAGGTGCCCCATTTTACACCACAAGATCAAAAGTCTTCTCTCTTTTCTTAAACTCCGTGCCCAGTCAAATGGATTCACATAAATTGAAACGGAGGGAGTATAATTCTTTGCCTTTACATTCTAGTTTGATTGGTAATTTTTTTTTGTTTAGTGTAAGAATTCATTTGTTTTAAAAATAATATATTTTTAATTGAGTCCTTAAATTATCCATCACTATTTGATTTAATTATCATCGATATATCTTGGTAAATAATATATTTCTCAAATAGCAATTGATTTGATAGTGTTATATTTAAAATAGAGTCGCCGGAATATGTGTTTGGTAGCGTATGTCTTATATTTAAGAAAAAAACAACAAATAACCGAAAAACCAACATAAACCGAATTGAGAAAAACCAACTTAATTGGTTTAGTTTGGTTTTAATATTTGAAAAACCGACTTACTTGGTTTGATTTCTTATTAGGGAAAAATCGATCCAAACCGAACCATGAACACCCCTACTAAAGTGTATATAATTGGTAAATTTTTATATAGTATGTAATTAAATTAAAACTTGAATAGGGAGGGTAATAAAGTTTCCAATAGTGTATAGGCATGTAAAAATCCCAAACCAAATCCCTCCGCGATCCCTTCCTCCTACCCTTAAACCCATCCCCCTCCCATCTACATAGGACTAAGGTGGCCCGGGAACGGTACAGAGAGCCCAGCACAGATGGCACCCCTAACATAAATATACACCCTAATTCACCATAACTAAGTCCGAAAAAGGATCTCACTTCAATTGATAATGGCTGCTTTCAAGAATTGGCTTGTCTTCTTAATGGTTGTGTTGATGCTTACAAGGTACATTGCTAGGATCATTGACATATACTTCGGCTATCAGCACAAATTCCAGGAGCACCATTGTTGCCTACCGTTCCATCTTTGTCTCAGCCAAACTTTCCGACCTTACCAGCAACCGTCACCAACGCCAAATATGCCACTACCACCAATGCCCACATCTTGAACTATTGCTCCTAAGGTGACTTTGCCTCCATTTCCAACATACTCTGCCTAATATTCCAACTATCATCCGTTCACTTCACCACCCTTGTCAAACTGATACATCTTCAGTTGCCAAATTTTGGTTTGACTGTTTCCCACATTAATCATCAACACTTGAGAGTTCCTAGAATTGATGCCTTTGTCACATGTGATATTTGAACTCTCCTCTTGGATTTTCATCTCCCTACGTATTTCCCTTTATCAAACACGAACAGATAGCTATTTGAGTGATACAAATTAAAGACGCTGGTCGTAACACAGGAGATGCACAATGTAGAGCAAAAATCGCAAACTAATGCTACAACCTCGAAGCAGCTATATTAATGATAATAATACATGAAATGAGACAGCCAGTTTTTAACTCCCTAGCTAGTTAAAGAGGACCATGCATTTTCCTGGTAAGGTGATCTCATCTCCACTTAATTTGTTCAACTATACCCGTCGGATTATCAACAGAGCTCTTCCACGTGGCAATTCAGCTTCATCTGCTGGGGCAACGATATGAGAAATATTTTGTACGCCACCAAATATCTAGGTAAGGCACAATTCTCAGCAGAAAATAGTTCTCAAAACTTCAACTAAGCAAAATAAGGTCCAAGTAATATTAACTACACTACAGGTTCTAGAAACTGACATGAATCGATCTAGCAGCTAGGCAGCAGAAGGGTGATGTCAATTACATACTTAAAAAGATAATACATGACATTTGAAATTATCTAACTGACTAGAACAAGTACGGTTCCATTAGCTACAGCAATCTAAAAGGCATAGTACCAGTACTTCAAATGAATTAGTTCAAATTACGACGCTGTTGTTGGACGAAAGCAAGCATAACGACCCCATTGTTAATTCTGTTGTCTTCATAGAACATAAACGTGAATATTTTCCAGGAAGGCCTCATCATCTATGATGGCACTGCACACACAAGACAACAGTTTTGAGCACCCTAAAGCAATCAGAAGCAGTAAGAGATATTGCAAATTAGGGAGAAATAAATCCAGCAAAAGCGAAAGCAATTTAAGATGACACTTAGTTTTGATCTTTCACATATTAGCCCATGAGGAAACAGATTTAGTTAGCAAAACATTAAGGGCCAAAATACCCAGTAAATTTTCCAAATCCAGTGCAGCAAAGGATTTGCCGAAGGTCTATTGGAAGCAGACTCTCTATCCTCACGAGGTAGAGGTAAGGTGTACACACTACCCTACCCAGACCCCACGGTGTGGGATAATAATGGGTCTGTTGTTGTAGTGCAGCAAAGGATTCTTCTACTCAATTCAAAATTTTAACTAAAGAAGTTACACTTGCGCTTCTAAAACTCACACAAAAGTTGTATGATTAAGTCCACTCTCTATAGTAGTAACTACAAAAAGCAAACCTAAGGGTAAATTTGATGAATATTCATTTTATACGGCCTTGCTATAATACATCAGCTAATCGGATAGTTGATGGTAGATTAGCAAATCAAATTGCTTATATTTTTATTGATAACCAATTAAGTTTCTTATATATGGACGGATTGTTCTCCGTTCATCCTTGATTCCTTATATTCGTTATCAGCTTTAAGAACACCAACCCTTATCCATACAACCCAAGCAGTTTGCATAATGGACTATTTTTCATCTCTACTTTTTATAACTCCCAATTTATACTCAACCTTCTAAGCAGAGAAAGACTAAAAGTTTCAAAAGCTTCTTACATTAATAGATTAGGTCCTAAGGCCTATATATACCAAAATACATTCTGCACTTGCTTCCATAATATATCGAGAGTAAAGTAACAAGCATCCCAAGAAATTAAAGCAAACATTTAACGCTATAATGCTTAAGCAAGTATCAAGTAATGGCATACTGTATGTAGAAGTATCAATCTGCTCAGGAAGCTCTTTTATATCCACTTCGAACCTCTCCTGAACCTACAATTAGTAAAACACAAGAACTCAGAATAATAGGAACACAAGAATACGATATAAGAGAGGATAAATATCAAAGGTCTCTAACCTGGTTAAGAACATCAGAATCTGATGTAGACGACACAAATGTGATGGCAAGACCTTTAGTTCCAAACCTACCAGCTCTACCAACCTATACATTTACAAATTTAAGATAATTATGAGTAAGTGCATAAGATGTAGAAATTAAAACACCAAAAACCAAAGAACCCAAACATAGGAATTACTCTGTGAAGATAAGTGTCTGCAGAATCTGGCATGTCATAGTTAATCACGATGTTAACCCTTTCAATGTCAATGCCCCTGCCAACCAAATCAGTTGCAACAAGAATTCTCTTGTGCCCCTCCTTGAAATTCTTGTAGCGAGTCAATCTACTCAACAGAGACAAGTTATATATTAAACTTGTATCATGTACAAATTAATAAGAAAATTAAGTGTGGCAGAATATGCTTGTTGCAGCCTTCTGATTCAACTCAACTTCGATATAAGCAATAGTGCTGAAAAATTAAACACCATATGTGCAAGTTTTAATCACTTCACAAGGGAAGGAGTTAGAAAAAAGTAGAACACTAATAAAACAGGCTATCAGATATTTAATCCGGTGTTGTCAAACGCGCGCTTAAGCCCGGAAGCAAGGCTCAAATCACATTGAGCGCTTTGCCTCGCTTTGAGGACGCTTTAGTGTTGCATCAAAGCTCTAAGGAATACTTTTCCTTGCCAATGAGTGTAATCCTAAAAATCGACCTTAAACAATTGATATTTTACTTTATCATGCATTTTTTTTCAATTTTTTGGTCTATATTTTTGTTATTCATGCTTATAATGATTAGTCTTGGACTAAATGCATATTTTTACTTTTTCGCACATGCATATTTTTACATTTTCTCCCGTTACGCCTTTTTTCATTAAAGCTCACACTTTATTTGCGCTTTGCGCTTAAAGCCCCAACAGACCTTAGAGCTTTTTGCATTTTTCGCCTTTGATAACACTGATTTAATCACATACATCTTGTTGAACAGCTATCAAGATACATTGCGCTTAAAGCCCCAACAGACCTTAGAGCTTTTTGCATTTTTCGCCTTTGATAACACTGATTTAATCACATACATCTTGTTGAACAGCTATCAAGATACATTTTAACTTTCCCATATAATCTTTATTAGCAATTTAGCGTTGCTAATAAACTGGAACTTGGGAATAGCTCTGATAGGTATTATTTATTTAGCAACTTCCTTCCTTTTTTCAACTCTGTGTACAAGGCTTGCTCATATTTCATCTTTTTTGAAGAAATTCACGGTTCCACCTGTCAAGCTGGAGTTTAGCAGTTCGATCAAAGGAGATTTTTGTAGGAAAGATTTTGAGGATGTGTGTGCTTTTATATACTAATGGTGCTTTTTATTTTTCGGCTAAATGTGGAAGTTACATGATATGTTGCAAGTCTATGATGACTGAGATTTTCTTGTCTTAACTAGGTTTACATGAAAGGGACTATGAGTTTCTCGATGTAGAGAATGCTTTATATGCAATTAAGTACAGGGATCTTTTGGGTTTAACGAAAATTAAGTACATCTCCAAGTACATAAGCAGATAAAGTGGAGAGTTCTTGAAATAATAGCTATACAGACCTCTCTTCCTGAGTCATGCCAGAGTGGATGCAGATAGATGGAAAATTGCATTCAACAAGCAACTTGTTCAGCTGTGCCGCTCTGCTCACGCTCTTGACAAATATAACAACTTGATTGAAGTCCAAAGCATCCAGCAGGTCATTCAGCTTCCGGTTCTTCTCCGTCTCGCTCAATTTGATGTAGTGCTGTCATGAAATAGAAACAAGGTAAGAAGATGACTATTTTTAAGAAATGATGTACCATGTCCAGGTTCCAAAGATGTACCTGTACAAGTCCATGAAGGGTCAACTTGGCCTCGTCGTCTACATAAATTTCCATTGGCTGTAAGGAATAAATGTCATACCAAAGCATATTAGGAGCTCCGTGAAGCTAATGGTATCCAGTACGAAATGAATACGATGAAGATCCCCTGAATCAAGACTCCAGTCCATTTTTCTGAATTTTCTCCTTGCAGATAGTATAAAAGCACACCAATGATTTCCCAATGTTGCTAAACGTGTATTCTTACAGTGCTGAGAGAAAACCACCGTAAAGCTGCAACCATCAACCCCACCCATTTTACTCCATTTCCACTATAGATCTTCCCCGAACCTCAATCTTTTCGACTATCTCACAAGCAAAAAAAATGGAAAGATAAATAGGGACAAAAACAAGCGAACTAAAAGCTTAGTGCAGCTATCAGATTTCCTGCTCAACTACTCGACTCTAATAATCCCCCATCTTTGAGCTCCCTTATAAACAATGCTTTGACATGATACAACTTATCTCCTGCAGAAAGCTGAAATTATGGAAAAATCGGTAGACTTCTAAATTGAAGAACTTGGCACAGGACATTACATCTTGCATAAATTTCTTGCAAACAGGGCGAATCTCTTTGCTGAGTGTTGCTGAAAACATCATTACTTGCTTGTCATGAGGAGTCATCTTGAAGATTGTCTGCACATCTCTTCTCATGTCTGAACAAAATACAGGTAAATCAGCAAAAGAGCTACTGAAAGTAAACATGTCAAGTTAGCAACAGGAATCGTGAAATACAGTATCCAGCTAATACATACTATATGTTGCGCAAACTCTCCAAAATGTTGCCACACCCGTGTTGGATACTCCAAAAATATACTACTTTTGGAGGATCCGAAACTCACCCTGAGATATTTTTGGAGAGTCCGAGCAACATAGCAATATTATTTATTTATACATACCAAGTGATTCAAGCATTTTGTCGCATTCATCCAGAATAAAATGTCTCACGTTCCTCAAAGACAGGTCCTTGTCCCTAGCCAATGCAAGTATTCTTCCGGGAGTTCCAACAACTATATGAGGGCATTCATTCTTCAGAAGCTCCTTGTGAAGTTTGATATTGACACCACCATAGAAAACAGCAACCTTGATATCAGGCAAATAAGTGCTGAACCTCTCAAATTCATGACAGATCTGCAGCAACCAAATAACCCCACACAAAAAATCTTTAGCTTAGCATAGATTCGCAAGCAGAAGAAATTCCGAGACAAAAATTGCATATTTCATAATTTCAATACATACCTGATAAGCTAATTCCCTTGTGTGACATAGAACCATGGCAGCAACTTGACCAGCAACAGGTTCAATCTGTTGCAGCGTTGAAAGAACAAAAACAGCAGTTTTGCCCATTCCAGATTTAGCTTGACAAATAACATCCATGCCTAGGATTGCTTGGGGAATACACTCATGTTGCACTGATGAAGAACCAAATAAATTGGAGCCAAGGAGACCTCAGTTTCAGTTCAAAAAAGTTTTATCATTGTACACCTCCAAAATAGTAGTGATAGTGATGATTTACCTGAAAACAGAAGATACAAAGAAATCATCATTAACTACCTAAAGATATGGAACGGCATAACAACAAAAATGAAAAGCAAATCGAAAACATATAGGAAAAAGATAGAACTAAAATCCCCACATTCTGCAATATATATATATATATATAATATGTTGCATTATTTAGGTTAGAACCTACATTTTAAAATTACATTTTAGAAATGAGGGGCCAGCCCATGGGGCCCACATCCCACTGGGCTGGGCTGACCATTTTAAGATCCATGAAAATGGTGGGTCGGCCTAGCTTGGCTGTCATATGCCAAAGCCCGCGTGGGCCCATATTGACAGCTCAACTGCTATCCACTTGTATATCTTCTTATCTATTCAGGTAAAGCAGGTAAAATGGGAGGAAAATGTTCTCACGAGTAGTAACCCAGATTCACAATAAAACCAACAAACAAAGAAAAAAATTTCTGTAAAATAAAGTGCCCACATATGAGATGACTTGCCTTCAGATGGATGCTCAAACCCTGAATCCACAATAGCCCGCAATAGCTCTGGCTTTAGCAGAAAGTCTCTGAATCCAGAACTGTGAATGCCAACGTAACCCCTACATTGAGAAAATGAAGCATTCAAAACTTAGTCAAGAGTGTAATTACAATAGCTACACTACTAAACTAACATATCCTTTTATCTTTCTCGAGTCAAGGGTCTACCGAAAACAGTCCCTCTACTTTCTTAGAGTAGGGTAAGGTTTGCGTACACACTACCCTTCCCCGACCCCACATATGCGATTACAAAGGGTTTATTGTTGTTGTTGCACTACTAAACCAAAACTATGCATCAATACCAAACTAGTTCAGATCAGCTATATAAATACTAACATTCCTATACAGTTACCCATTATATTCCATATAACACAATCCAGGCTCGGGAAAAAATATCCAAAAAAAGGGTCAAGCACAAATATAAGCATACTTACAGAAATGTCAGAACTGATGAATCATTTTATATATATAAATATAAATATATATATATATATATATATGGGGGGGGGGGGGGTTCTAGCTAACTTATTACCTTTTCATGTAGTATTTTAGCAAGGTACCCATTTTTATTTTTCCAAAAATACCATTGCATTTTCATTAATAGCACGGGAAATTTGTCTTTTCACAAAAAAGAACACCTAATCCCCCCCCCCCTTCTTTGTGCCCTTTCCTTCTTTCCATCGTTCAGGGAGAAATCAAAGCAAAAATAGATAAATGATTGAATCAAAGGCCAAAACCCAGAATAGCTCTTCAAATTTTTATTCCATCCACAATAATTTGACCATGGGATTTAATGGGGTAGTGAAAAAGATTGTATCCCTTTCTCATTTGGAGATGGAATTTTATTATAGCATCCATTTGTAGAGTAAAAAAATTGGAGAAAGAATGTATATTTTTAAGATTTTATCATATATAGGAGATAGAGAGAAAGCTATTATCAATACTATAAGAAGCAGTGGCAATTATTACTTCAAGAATACACGGTATCGGCAGCTGACAACCAAAATATAACTCTGTTTAATAATACAGAAAATTTTAAGTGTGCAAAACCCATATTCCATCCTCAATTATTTTTTTCACTCAGTAAATTAGTACAGAAAAGTCCCCATTTTAAGTATCACAAAACACATATTCCATCAGCTTCTAACCCCAGATGGCTTTCAATTACAGAAGTCATTGCTAAAAGAAAATTCTCTGCTTAAAGAGAAAACATCTCCCAGAATGCAAATTACTAAAAGGTTGTTTTGTTTTTCCGCTAAAATGGGAGTAGAGATAGAAGAAGAGCACGTGAGTTAATTGTATGCGATAAAACAACGGCAAGGAGTTAGAGATTGATGAAAAAGAAGGGAGATTGGAGACTTATTATGTGTGAAAAGACAAAAACTACCCTTGCTATTATTGGAAAAGTAGTGGAATTTTGGGTAAACCAAAAAACGGAATCTTGTTAACATACTACCTTCATGTAGTATGTTAGCAAGACATCATATAAATACACACACACTCACTATGTCCTATTTTATGCTGCAAACTTTTACTTTATAATCTTTCCAAAAAGGATAGACATATATCTTTCTAATTGGAAACAATTTAACTTTTATTTTCTTAGTTTACCAAAATTTGGTAGTCTCTATATATCTTTCTAATTGGAAACAATTTAACTTTTATTTTCTTAGTTTACCAAAATTTGGTAGTCTCTCTATCCTCACAAAGCAGAGCTAAAGCCTGTGTACAGACTGCCCTCCGCAGACCCCACATTATGTTTTTGTTATTACCAAGATTTGTTTTATCAACATGTTTTATGAACACCAAAAACAGATGATTTTTCCTGCTGGGAGGGAGGGAGTAATATATAATACGTGTATGTATATATGAACACCAGAACAGCACACATGTAAGAATAACCAACGGCAACAGAAAATTCAGAAGTGAAGAGTAAAGCTTACTTCTTGGCGGACTCGCCGCTAACTTTAGCGGAGATGGAATCAGGGGCTTTTTCGTCATCTTCTTCGTAGTCGAGAAGCTCTTCCTCGTAAGCATCGTTCTCCTTTGTGTCTCCCATTATTCCCTACTACTGCTCTACCTGAAACGCACAGATCTAACCCACAAAAGCAAGAGGAAATTCCGATTCAGTACGCAAAAAAAATTTAAGATAATTTTTTTTTATAAAAAGTCATTCTTTTTTAAGAAAGAACCAATTACCTTTTTGGATCTTTGAAGATGGTTGAGCTCCTTGGGGGATTACGGTTAGGGTATGGAGCGTCTGCAAAGAAAAACGTTAGGAGAATAGCAAAACCAAAATTGTGTCGAGAGAGAGAGAGTGGGGACAGTGATAGGGTTTGGCACTAGAGGACAGCCTAAAAATTATTTTTGTATTTGTTAGGGTTAAGGATTTCAATATTGCATCCTTTCATTTGTCCAAAGAGAGAAATATAGAAACAAACCACAAATCTCTCTCTATGAAAAACACCAGTAAATTTAGGAATGATTTTTTTAATAAATTAGTCGATATAGAAAACAACTATAATAAGAAAGTTAAATTTATTTTTTATAAAATCTAAATCTAAATACTTTTAATAGAAATAAAGCTTATATATATGAACTACATTATTATTATCAAAAATATTCTTTAAAAAGAAAACAAAATTAAGAAAAGTTTCTATGTTATGTGTGTGTTTGGGAGAGGTTAATATACGATTCTCTTATATATATATATATATATATATATATATATATATATATATATATATATATATATATATATATCCAAAAGGTAATCTCTTATTTTAGAAGTTAAATCGGTGTTTCGAGGCCTTAAAAATCTCCTTTTGTCTCTTTTCGATTAGTGTGCGCAGTCTTGGCGTATATTTAGAAAGCCCTATGTGAAATGTTTTAAGAAATAATGAATTTTGGCTTAAAAGATGATTTTAGTTGACTTCGGTCAATATTTTGGATAAACAAATACGGACCCGTGTTCCAACGATCCTAGAGGGTCCGTAGTAAAATATAGGACTTGGGCGTATGCCCGGAATCGAATTCCAAGGTCCCTGACTCGAGAAATAAATTTTTGAAGAAAATTATTTGCTGAAAAATATAAAATTTTTAGAAATGGAATAGTGTGTAATCTCATTGGTATCGGGCCCGTATTTTATTTTCGAAGCCCAGTACATGTTTGATATAGTATTTAAGTCGTATCTATGAAATTTGGTGAAAACATAAAAGATATGATGTAATTCAGACCTTTGGTTGAGAAAATAGAAATTTTGAACTATCTTGAGAATTTTGTGGGTTTTGGTGACGAATTCATAGTTCCAGATGTTATTTTGGCAATTTGATCGTACGAGCAAGTCCGTATGATATTTTTAGACTTGCGTGCATGTTTGGTTTGGATCCCCGAAAGCTCGGGTAAGTTTTGGATAGGCCACGGTATTTTAAGACTTAAGAAAATTGTTGGTATGTTTCAGGTCTGCAGGCTTTGCATTCGTAAATGTGAGCATCGCATTTACGAAGAAAGATCACATTTGCAATCAGTGGGGCTGGGAGGGGACCTTCACAATTACGAAGCTCAGGATCGCATTTGCGATGTGAACAGGTCGCAATTGCAAACAATTGTTCGCATTTGCGATGAAAGCAGGTCCTGGACATTCTTCGCATTTGCGATGAATTGTTCGTATTTGCAAGGTTCGCAATTTCGAACCCCTGATCGCAAATGTGATATCTGCAACTGTTCAAAAACGATTTTGGACGGAGATGCGATTATCCAAAGACCAATTCTTCACCAAGTCCTGGGTAAATGATTCTTAACTCATTTCTTTCAATCTATCTCGTCTTTTTACAGGATTTCATCACAAAACCTAGGGATTTTCATGGGAAATTTGGTGTTTTGGGTGAAATTTGAGAATTTTAAATTTTGGGGATTTAGACCACAAATTGCGGTCGGATTCCAAAACCAATTGCATATCCGGGCTCGGGGTGAATGGGTAATCAGGTTTTGGTCCGAATTTCGAGTTTTGTTCAAGCGAGCTAGGGGTCTGTTTTCTTACTTCTTGGGAAATCTATAATTAAGCATGGAAATCGAGTTCTTCAGTCTTTTATTGATGTTATTAAGTTAATTATGATTAGATACAAGCGAATTGGGAGTGTAACCGAGAGGTAAGCGGTAACTGAGGTTTGATTTTTGACCGTGGAATCGAGGTAAGTGTTTGGTCTAACCTTAGCTTGAGGGAATAGGTGTTGCTGTCTTATTTGCTATGTGTTTAATTGTTGAGTACAACATATAGGTGTGGTGACGAGTATCTATACGTTGTTGTTGGGTCATAGCATGCAAATGAGTCTTATACTTGTAACCATTGTGTCTTTTATCACGTATTGTTCATGCTTAAGATGGACTAATTCAAGTTGAGAAGAGACTATGGAGTGTTTTGGAGTCAAGAATGTGGATAAAAAGGCAATCAAGAAGAACCCGAGCGAAAATAAGCAAGAAAGAGGCAAAGGAGGATTGGGCTTGATGCCACCGCGACTGAACCATTGTAGGCCAAGAAAGCGAGGCAAAATATTTGTGTCTCACCTCGGTCGCGTCGTGTTCTGCCGCGGTAGACTGTGTAACTGCCTAAAATTTTTGGGGCTAAAGTGTAAATCGGGAGAAACTAATCCAAACCCTTTATAAACTCAACAAACTCGCCCAAGCAAATGTTAAGCTTATTTTTAGACTGATTTGGAGACAAGAACAAGTGTGAGAAGAACAACCAACAATTAGAGTTTTTCTATCTTCTCTTTATTATTTCAATTGCACATTATGAATACTTTTGTAGTTTTATCTTGCTTTTCTATGAATAGCTAATTCCTTAGTCTAGGGTTTTGATGGAACCTATTGAAGGATGAACTTCTTGTTATGTTAATATAGTTTGACTGATTTAATCTCTATTTGTTCAACTACGTTCTTATTGTAGTTAATTGAGAGGATCATCGATTAGCTATGCCTATTTAGTTGCATAACTCGGGAGAGAATGAATATATAGGTAATTGTTGAAAAACACCACTCCCAAAGTATATGAGTGATCAATAACCGAGGGATTAAAGGCGGGATTCGGGATAACGAAGCCTTGGGTACAATCTAAAGTGTGTTGTAATAAACAAAGCCAACTAGCGTAACTCGGGAGAATGCGTCTAGTAAATAATCATGATTACCCAGGAGAGATGTACTGTAATAAGAGTGCTCGTGATTGATAAAGATGGTTAGGCAAATCTATGTGAAACATAAGAGGAAGGGATTCCATCAATTAGGAAAATCATAACCTCAGATCATTTTCTTAATTGTTACAACTTAATCATAGTTAGTATTTATTTACTTAATTGGAGTAGGTATAGTTAGTAAAAATATCCTCAATTGTTATTCAAAACGCTTGGGAAGTTGATTCCATAGAATTTAGTGAGCCTAACAAGAGTAATTGAAAGGTTAATTCCTTGTGGGTTCGACTCTAGGCTAAATACTCAGATTATATTTGCAGCGTCCGTTTAGTCCTTTTATAAGGTATAGTTGGGCGTGATCAAATTATAGTGTCGTTGCTGGGGAATTAATGGTGTTATTAATCACAATTGAAAGAAATACAAAAATTCTTAGTGTAGTCAGTTTTCTGTATTCCAATCTATACCTTGGAATTTTAACATTTACTGATTTGGTTGTAAAGGTGCATGCCTAAAAACTCATCGAGAACTGGTGAAGTATTTGAAGCATTATTAGATCCCGAGAAAGTTTTCAAGACCTTGAATTAGGCCAAAAGGAAAAACAAACAACTGAACAATTCGAACGATACATGGGGGATAACGTGGTAGACCCAGTTGCACAAGTAGCACTGGTAGCACCTCTTATGCCAGAGGTTGCTCTATATGATTGAGCACAACCCACAACAGAGAACTTGACCACCGATTTTAGTCCCGCAGATACAGGCTGAAGCGTTTCAAATCACAAACTCTTGTTGCAAAACAAGGGACTATTCTCAGGGTCACAAATCGAATATCCTCAAGAGCACTTGAAGAATTTCCTGTCAATCTGCAAAACTCAAAGGCAACCTACCGTAACCCAAAAAGCAATAAAGTTGTTATTGTTTCCATTCTCAGTGATAGGAGCTGCTCAGACATGGCTAAACTCACTCCCCATTAATTCCATAATGACTTGGGAGGAGTTATTCAAGCAATTTGTGAACAAATTTCATCCACCCAACAAGATTGCTCTATAAATTGATGAAATTTTGAGTTTTCAAATAGAAACCAATGGAGACACTACAAGAAATATGGGAACGATTCAAAGGGATGTTGGTTATATGTCCGCACCATGATACTCCAGATTAGATATTGGGGCAACGGTTTTACATGGGTTTGGCAGATGGCACGAAGGGTAATGTTGATACTTTAGCTGGTGGAGCATTTTTGAGCAAAATATGGAGAGAAAGCCAAAGTCTGCTTGACAAGATGGCATATAATTCGGGGTGGACAACTAGGAATGCACCTATCACTCCAGTAGTTCACTCAGTGCTCTTAGATCTATCCAACACTCTTGCTGAAAACATGGCCACATTAAT
>JASVEL010006101.1:0-100053 GCA_032618575.1 Nicotiana noctiflora | reverse complement strand
TCAGAAGTAATTGGCAAATTCTCACTCAAGAAATTCTAGAAATCCCACTGTTATCTTGCTATTTTTGACTCTAAAGCTTGTATTCAATTAGCCTAAAATGAATTTCAGATTGCTCACTTCGAACCCTCGATATATTTTAGATTACTCAAAATTGGAACCCCTTTTTCAGCCCCTTTTTTAGAGGTATATATAGTTGAGGCTAAGGGCTGATGACTTGGGGAGAAAGTATGGGATTTAATCCCACTTCCCCCCTCTTAAAATTACTAAACTTACACTTAGGCCCCATTTCAGTTATGAAAAACCCTTCCAGCATGTGCTGGAAGGTTCTAAAAGATTCCTTTTAGAGCCTTTTACCAATGTATCCTTATGGGTTAAAGATTTTTAGAGATTTCCCATTTTTAGGAGACCATTATACCCTTAAATCTCTGCAAAATTGCAGAAATCAGGGGCATGAATGACTCCATTACCCTCTTAAGTTCTAAATTATTACTGTTTTACCTTTTAAGCTCCCATTTATGCCCTCAAGGCCAATGCTGATTTACTAAGTCTACCTAGGTCAAACTTCAGCAACCTTTGAACCTATTTAACTAATAGCCAGCCCTGGCATTAGTATTTAAGGGCTGGCCAGATTTATTTTAAGGGACTATTTCAATTTTAGCCACTTCTGGATCTATTTCAGTTAATTAACACTAAGTTATTTCAAATTTAACCTAATTGCAGGCATAGCCTGCTTTATTATTAAAGCAACTCTTTAAAATCTAGCCAGTCTCAAGTTGAGACTTAGCTTTGGCTATTAAAGCCAATCACTGAACATTTGGGCCCAAAACCATTTGCATGTTTGGCCATTTTATGCTCAGGGCTCTAAAGAGAGCCTGGGCTAGTCTGCATTTGCAGACATAGCCCCTTTTGCACAACCAGCCACTTTTAAAAGTGGGCTGTGTGTTAGGGCTTTATAGAATAGGTCAACCCTTTGCAAGGTTGACCATTCTTAAGCCAATTATTTAACTTATAGCCTAATTATGTTCAATTTCAGTTTTAACCCTATTTAAAAACTAGCCACTTTCATGGATCCTTAACACTAGCAGCTATAACCAATTCATCTAAGCATAATAAGCATTAACAGTGTCACTACTTAACATAAAACTATTGCAAACTTAGCCATTTCAACATACAATTGCACATATAATCACATGAAATCAAATATGGTTCATTAATCAATTAAAATTCAGAAAAGAAGATTGATAATGTTAAATCTTAACTAATCAAATCACCTAATTTAAATTCATGTAGCAACATGTCAATTAATATCAATCAGGCATAGTCACAATCATTTCATGCTAGGTGGCCTACTGAAAAACTCTAAAAAATATTTAGCATTCAATGGTTATAGACACGTAGACACTAAGTTTTCACAAGAATAGTCAACAGGAGATGAAACATGGCTTATTTCAATAAGGAGAACAATGGACCTTGGCAAGATAATATGAGAATGGTATTCAACCAGACATACTAATCTAAAACCCTTCCAAATACCAATCTAAATCTGATATAAATGCATGACAGATAACATGAAAATGAAGAACAAAAGATCATGGAGAAACAGTGGAAAAGAAACAGGAAAGATTAACAACTTAGTGTAAAGATGAAAAGAGAACAAAGTTAAGCTAGTATTAGAACTAAACATGTATGCCATTAAGAGAAGACTAGATTATAAAAGCTAAACAGATCAAGGACTGTATCATTTACAAGATGGGGGAAAGAAAAGGGAATCAAGGTGGTTCTTTGACTTAACAGAAGCAGATCATGATTTGAAACAAGCAAAACAAAGGAACTCCATGAAGATAAACAAGGTAAGCCTAATTCCATCATGAATCATTAAAGCCAAACATCAAGAGTAGTCAGACAGATCCAAAAATGAAGAAAAGGAAATGAATCAAAGTAACTTAAACTTATTATCTATGACTTTAAACATAAAAGAACTAAAAGACAAAGGTCAACGGCCATGCTCTTGTAATGATTCTAAACCAATAGTGAAACAGTCAGGGGAAAAGATGAGACCTCTGAACTTATGGCCAAGAACCATGAAATCAAAACCAGACAAACAAACATCTCATCACTGTCATGCTCGGAAGAATAGATTAAGGAATCCCATGACTAACTATCAAAGATAACTAATGATAAAAAACCCTAAAACTAACATGTTGAGGAAAGCTACTCAGTATATATAAGGAACACAGATTAACATGCGAGGATCAGAAAAGGAAAACATTCAGGCTATTGAAAGCTAGCAAATCATGACTCATAATAGAATAAGTGAAATGAACAAGTTCAAAAACTTAATACTTAACAGAAGATGAAGATGCACGGGGACAAAGAAATAAATAGAACATCAAGATGACAGATACAA
Organism: Nicotiana noctiflora; assembly: GCA_032618575.1. NCBI lineage: Eukaryota > Viridiplantae > Streptophyta > Magnoliopsida > Solanales > Solanaceae > Nicotiana > Nicotiana noctiflora. Next base: position 97,646 of record JASVEL010006101.1, on the reverse strand, counting down.
AACAGAAGGAAGCATGAACATGTGAAAGAAGGCAAGCAAAGCAAAAAAAAACCCTAAAACTAACATGAAGAACAGACAAAAATAAACAAAAAACTAAACCTAAGAGAAAAAAGGAACTTAGCTTGCGGGGTCTGTCCCCAAGCTTTCCTAAACCTCCTTATTCACAGCATTCTTTCCTCTCTCTTTCTTTGCCTCTCTTTTTCTTTTTCTCCTTTCTCCGACTTGCAGCAATCTCTTCATTATTCCCTTGTTTCTTTTTTTCGTTTTTTCTTTCTTTTGTCACTCTGATTTTCCTTTTAGACTTCAAGGTGAAGTCTTTTTGGATTTATGTTAACAGAGGGGTGTTTGGGTGAGGAAAAGGTGAAGTCTTTGAACAGGTTCGTGTTTGGGAGTCGCCGGAGTTAGGTTTCCGGCGACCTTCTGTTGGATATTCGAGTCGCTCCAGGCTTATTCGACGGTGGTGACTTATATGGTTGGGTAGATCATGGGACGGGGGTTCGAACGGCATTGGTTTGGAAGGGATCTTCGTTGTTTGGTGGTCACCGGCGAAGATTCCGGTGACCGGGATTTCTGGAGAAGGGTAGGTTTCTGGGTTTTGGGTGTGTTATGAGGTGAAGAAAAAGGAGAAGGAGAGAGGAGGGGTAAAGGAGAGCCGGCGACCACCGTAGGGAGTGGTGGCCGCCATGGCCGTTTAAGGCTCTCCGTATGAAGACGATGATGATGAAGATGAATAGAGGGGAGGAAGGGCGGCCGTCTCTAGGGTTTGGATTTGGCTAAAATGAGACGGCCGTTCAGACCAAAGCCTTATATAGGCGACAAGGTTAAGGTGATCCTGGCCGTTGATCTGATGAAGATCAACGGCTGTTACTAGCGTTACTTATACGACGTCGTTTTGAGCCTTAATGAAGCCAGGCCTTAGACTCTTGGATTAAATCAAACGGACGGCTCAGATCGAGCCTCACATAATTCATTAACTAATTAATTCCAACAATTATCTCAGTCGTTGGATTGAACTAGATGAATGGCTGAGATCGTTGGCCTCTTAAAGACCTGGACCCGTTTCCTTTGGGCTTAGGGACTGGGCCGGCCATTTGAATCATATTTGGCCCAGTCTTATTATACTATGTATTTTTTTTGTATTTTTCTTGTTATTTTAATCATTTTTAGGTATTTTCTTTTATACCTTTTTTTTTCTTTTTCTTTTATGGAAAATTATAAAACCTAATTTCCTATTTACTCAAATTTTCTAGTATTTTTTGCAATTTTTCTGCTATTTTTCCCTCTTATTTTTTCCTACTTAAACTATTTTGCTAATTTTCTTAAAATCTAACTAATTAAACTAACAAATTAATTACTTAGCCTATTTTTTTTTTGATTTTCTTCTAATTTCTACTTATTCAAACTCAAAAGTATAGCTAATTCCAAATAAAGCAAGTAATTGCACTCAAAAAATATATTTATTTTAATTTTGGAATTGTTTGCTCGGTGCAAAAATCACGTGCTCACAGTAGCTGCTTGACGTTTTCAGGACCTGACTACTCTTCCTATTTCAACTTTATTTATATATACATTCCCAGACGTGTGTATTTTCGTTTAGATATTACTGTCCAGTTTATTTTAGAGGCTCTAGACTCATGTCCCCAGGTCTTTGGGAGTTATAGTTTATGTCAGTATTCTGTATTGTTTATTTGAGTATTTAATTAATTGGTTTTGAGCTTCGTGCTCGGGTTGAGAGAGTAAATGGTCGGGCTTGCCTAGCATTAGTGTTGGGCGCCATCACGATCGGGTTTGGGGTTGTGACAGTAATATGTTCGTTAGGGTCAGTTGTTCCGTTATATTTCAGTATATCAGGCATGCGAAATTTCTTGGGAATGGGCATTGGAGCCACATTTGGGGAGAATGGTTTTATATTAATTTTTTCGAGTCCAGTCCTTTCAAAATTGGAGGTTTTCCTGGTATATGGTCGACCCTTGATTATATATCTCCACCTTTTTGTCATTTTCTTGAATTTTCTTTTCTCGAGACTCAATTTTCTTGGTTAGTCCTTTGAGAATTTTCATAATAACGGGGTCAGTCCCCGAGCCATTTTCATTAGGCCTTTCTAGGGTTGGTTCAGTATATGAGTGTGCATTTAATTTATTGATTCGATTTTGACCCTTATCGATAATTACTTATCGATTATCAATTTGTACATATGTTTATCGTTATCGTTTCCATAAGATTTCGATTTTTTCAATTTTGATTTATCAATTTTTAGGGATTATCGATTCGATTATCAATTACACCAATTAGAAAATTTGTGGGATTCCACGGCAAGTATATCGTTATAAATGTGCCTAACAAATATGGACAAAAAAGCTAAAATAAGGCGAACACCATTTGTAACATAAAAATTATGTCAACAAGCACATACAATAAAACTAAAGTAAGAGATCAAATGTATGCCACCAACACTCCAACGGTATAAAAAACAAAATAAAATACATCATCACGGCTAATTCTATTTTTCATTATTTTGGACTTCATTCCTTTGATCTTTAAATATGATCATTCCTTAAATGTGATAAAGAAAATAATAGGATAAATGACTTAGGGTAAAGGAAAGGGTATAGATTAGGGAAAATGATATTGTATAACCGCTTTCAAAATAGTAGCATATATATATATAAAGGAAAGGGTATAGAGTAGGGAAAATGATATTGTACAGCCGCTTTCAAAATAGTAGCAGAATATATATACATTTTGTAGGTATATTAATCTACACAAATAGGTAAATACTCATTTTACAAGTGTCTACAGTTTAGGGGTATGCATTCGATTTATCGATTCGATTTTGACCCTTATCGATAATTACTTATCGATTATCGGTTTGTACATATGCTTATCGTTATATTTTCAATAAGGTTTCAATATTTTTGATTTTTATTTCGATAACAAATAATCAATTTGATTTATCAATAAATCGATTCAAATGCACATCACTAGTTTAGCACGCCGAGTGTCCACTGTTTCGGGTGTGTTTGGAGTTCTATTCCGACTCTGAAGTTGAGCGATGGCGGCTTGCTTAGCTTGCAGCATCTCAAATATCACTTGGAGGCAAACTCCTCCTTCTTCCCTTCCTGGCATTCCTTGGTCCCCTGGTCGAGCCTCCCTGTGTGCCTTCCTTACGGGGTCTGTGCCTGCATCCGTATTTAAAGCGTTATGCGAACTGATATCAACTGACTCCATATTTGGCACTCCCTCAGGGTTTTTGGGTGGTACACCGACCCCTAGACCGTTGTTTTCTCCGAGTCTCTCACCGTCGTGAGCTGGTGCGTTTTGTGTGCTAGACATATCTTAGCCTGAAATTAAAGAATCTTTGACAAGAAAAGTATAAATAACGTGTGTTATTAGGAAACTAGCACCAAAATAATACTATTATCTTTAGCCCCGCGGTGGGCGCCAAACTGTTTACCTCAAAAACGTGAGTGACAATTAAATATGACTTGTGATTTTAAAGATATGTGATTTATTGTAATACTAGTGAATGTACAAATAATATTAAGTTTAAGTAAGAAGAATTGATAAACCAAACCAGTGTTGTTAGAGCAATAAAGACCTCGAGCTCGATTATCTTAGGGGCCTCGAAGTGTGCCTAGAACAATAAAGTAAAGTCAATAAAGCGGAAGAATAATTGTTGAGCAAGGTAAACAAGAAAAGCAAAGTAGAATGTTCTATTGGAGAGAATGAGATATGCTTTACAAAGATTGGGGTCCCTTTATATAAAAAAGGAAAACCCTAATATGGTACATTTCCAATTATGGTAAAGAATTCTATTGGTACACTTGTATAACAACCTAGTACGGACTTGTACTATTTCAGACAAATCTTATCCCTTACTTTATACCCTGACCCATGTGTTCTTGGAGATTTTTGCTCTTTCTTGAGTGTCCTCAAAATTGTACTGCCCTCGAGGCAGATCATGACGGGTCCCCGATTTGCTTCTCAAGGTGCACCTATCCGGGCCGGGCTTGATTCTTACTTTGAATCCTCCATAACTTGGACTCGGAGTGTAATCCAGTCTTCGAAATCAAGCACTTCGATTTCCACCATATACAGAGGTACAAACATTTAACATAGTTCAGTCAATTGACTTATATCCACGGGCAGATGAGCAATACATTATATAAAAAGAGTACAAAAATATCGAGAGAATAACTTTACAAAGAGGCAAACACAAGTGGCACACCAACACTTTCTCCCTCAAAATAGAGCAAGGTAAACGACAGAACCATGTACTAACCGGGCCGAAGGAAGAGGTCTCCTGTACAATCTCTGGCCCAAGAATCTGTCTCTCCCCTACTTCATCCCAGCATAAGGGAGTCCTGCACTTGTGTCCATAGAGTGCCTCAAAAGGTGGCATACCTATACACGCTTGAGAACTCTTGTTATAGGCAAACGTAATCAAGGGTAGATGTCTATCCTAATAACCTCGAAAATCAAGGAATTACCTCCGCTGACTCTTAACCCATATGGTTACATAATGAATAATGCTAAAGCAAACGTCTTTGATCACTAACCTCACTGATTCTTCATACATTATATATGTTCACGTCAAGACCTTGTTCCATACATTTGATCTTACCTTTGTTCGTGCCATCTCATTTGATCATTGCTCTGTAAGTTTTTAAAAAGCTGTGCAATTAGTGAGCCATTGAATTTAATAACAATCTAGTAAAGTCTCATAAGTGGGGTCAAGGAAAGGTAGTGTGTACGCAAATTTTATCCGTATCCCAAAGGAGTAGAGAGGCTATCTTTGAAAGACTCTCGGCTCATAAAATTAAAAAGAAAAGCTAAAAGGAGACAATATCAGTATCATCCCAGAAATCATAGAAAAAATAGAATAACACGAATCCAGAAAAAATATGCAAAGCAAAGGCAATAGCTAGGAAATAGGTCTGGTATTGAAAGGCGAAATAGTAATACACAACATTTCTACTAGCTATCTTAGACGAAAACCCTACTAAACTAAGCCATTGAATTCATTATGAAAAATAAAAAAATCCGCAATATTTAGTCTGCAGGCACAAAATCAAAAATCTGCAATATTTCGACTTTAAGTTAAGGATTTGCAGCTCTTGAAGAGTTCCTAGCCAAAGTGGAATGGACCATTTATAGCATTATTCGTCACATCAAGACCTTCTAAATAAATCCGCACAGTTCAGAAACGATATGGGTAAAATCAAGTACCCAAAATTTCTGTTCCAAATGGACTCTTCCAGCATCCTAGTTCTTGACCATATATTGATGTATATGGAAAATCAAGTCCTAAAGTTTGTGGGCTTAGAAACTACAAAGAGCAGCCCAGCCCATCTTGGAGTTATTTAAGGGGCAAGTGCAAAGATAGCCATCCTGAGGGATACTATTTAAAAATTAGCTGGTATTTGTTTTGTCTTGAAATCTTAAATTAAATTCTTAATTTCAGGATAATTTATGACATTTTTAGTCTAAAATTTTAAATTGAAAACCTAAAATTTAGAATGCACTGGCTGATTTCTTAATAGTAGACCTTTAGAGTAGTTACATGGTGTCTTTCCTTCCTTCCTATTTAGGAGTTAAAAACGTAAAATCCATGTCTATGAATAAAACTAGTTTTCCCGATTTGTGTAAATTCGTAAAAAATTCTTTATTTGGTTAAAATAATTCTGCATGAGTGAGCTTACTCATATTATCGGTTTTAAACCCGAATAAAAGATGAAGACTATAATAATCAGTATAAAACAAGGAAACTTATGACAATTTCTTATATTACAAACAACGTCAATACAACAACAACAACCCAATATAATCCCACTTAGTGGGGTCTGGGGAGGGTAGTGTGTACGCAAACCTTCCCCTACCCTAAGGTAGAGAGGCTGTTTCCAAATAGACCCCCGGCATCCTTCCCCTCCAAGAACTACCCACCTTGCTCTTGGGGAGACTCGAACTCACAACCTCTCGGTTGGAAGTGGGGGTTGCTTACCATCAGAGCAACCCCTCTTGTCTGGAACTACGTCAATAAAGATTTAATAATTTATATAGTCGATCTCAAATGGTTTGGAACTACGACAAGGGTGTACGCAAGATCTTTTGTAAGCGGTGTCGAAATCTAAAGTGATGAACAAATTATTACAACAAATTTGGGAGATAAGAAGTAGAGAAGAGCAACACTACCAAACCCCGCCACTTAGAGGTGAGTTTCGTAGTTACAGTTTAAAATTCATTTATCTTATTCTAAAGTAACTAGTATTTTTACCTGCGCGATGCGCGGTCTTTCATTTTTAAGTAGTCACTATGAATTTGTGCTATCTTTTGTCCTAAAATTATACAATCAATTTAAGTTCATCGTAATAGGTAGAAAGAGACACTTTCATTGGAATCAAAATGTATCAACATTCAGAGAGAATATAATCTACTATTGTTGACTTAGATATTTAGCAAAATTCAGGATAATGTGAAATGTAATGCTTTTATCATTCATGTTTCGTTTCATCAAAATGCTCGTTGACGGTAAAATTTATTGAATTAGTAATACATAGGGAAAGTAGAATAATTATAAACAAAAACAAAAACTAATCTAACAAAAAATAGTATCTTCTTCATGATGACAAACTAATAGTATCGTATTTTTGATGACAAACCTTTTTATTGATGAGTTAAAGCATCTTTTTTATAATTTTCTCCCAGTATATAAAAACTGGAAAAATCATAGCGAATCTTTTAGGAATAATAGATTTATGAAATATGCATCAAAGAAACACACTAAGCTATAATTGACTTAAGATTAAACCATTATAAAAATATACCAATTTGTTTTCAATGTATTTGGCAATGTCAATTCCCTTCAATAACAAATGATCAGAGTATCCCTCTCCTTAGTTGACACTTGTATATCAAAGGTTAAACTTTTTGTTTTTGCCAACCTTGATTTTGCTTCTCTTTATATCTTTAAAGAAATAGAAATTTCACGTCACATAAGATACTCTTGCCGTTTCTTTAAAGAGCCTATTTATGGTGGGCTTTGGACTGTTCAGTTTCATATGCAAGTAAATATTCTTTGCCGGCTTCGAATAATCTCTGAATTCAATATTATATTATTTTACCATTATAAAAATTAATAATTTCATATCAAAATACAGTAAAGATAATGTTGTATAAATTATTAGAAGCGATACTCTTACATTAAGCTGAAAATTTACACATGATAGTTTTCCTTATAATCAACTTCAATTTATAAGATAATCAATAAATAATAATGAGGTTTGAACTCTAAAAATATATATGCAAAGCAAATTCTTTATCCAAAAATTACCACAGTCAATAAAAATATTTAACCATAGTATGCTTCTTTTAGTAACTTCATAACACATGAACAAATGTATTAAATAAAAGAAACAAATTAGTGGTAGTATAAAGGAAAAAAATAAATATATAGCACAATAAATAAAATAAGCTTAAAATACATTTATTGGCTATAAAATTTTTGTTATAACCTTCATATAAAATGATCACAATTCCTAATCGGATAACCTAAAAGTGTTTAAAAAAATACACTTATAATGGGTTAAATTATATTGAAGTGCTAATATTCTTTACACTAAATATATATAAGTTAAATATAAAATATTTATCTGTGCTTTATCTTTTATTATAAAATCACACTTCCACTTTATATGGCTTGAGATGAAATTTGGCTGCACGTTTTAGTTTCTGACCTGCATATTACTTAAAAATTAATTTTAAAAATTTAAATGCTATTTAAATGCGTAATTCTTTTGTAAATATTTAAATCTCTAAAATCACCTCAACTCTTGTACAACACTTTGGCTACTTGTCTACCAAAACCAGTTTCCCTTATGATGAACATTAGTGTTACGACAAAATTTATACAATTTGTCATTAAAATATTATTCAATCAATATTAGTAAATTAGTCATTAAAGCATCACAAATAAATGAATTTAAATTACCGATTACATGCATTACCGCCTATATTTCTCAATTCAAAATTCAAATTTAATAAGCTCCATCAATTGCTTTATTATAGCTTTACGTATCCGCATTGGATGCAAATATAATAGTCAATAAGGATAATCTTGTGGATTATAATTAAATAGAAAAAAATTTACTGACGAAATGCAACAAAGTTTTTCTTTGAAAATGAGATATGCTCAAATATTTTTTAAGTTTTATTGGTAGTGCAGGTTGATAACAATACCTCTTACGTACAGGTACGGAGATCCTTCTCCATTTTTACTTTACTCATTTTCACCATTTTTGTCATTTCCTTGCCATATAATTTTGGGAGGCCCATCTTCTACATATTCTCACTCAGCTTCTTCGTCTATGTCATTCTCATGAGAACCCTGCAATGAATGAATTTACATCAAGAATATTAGTGTTTAACATAATATTGTTAATGGTAATAGGACGTGATAAATTATCTCAACTTACTTGATTAAAAGTTGGATTCAAACTCATCTAGTTATTTTAAAAAAATCGGATCCATTGATTAAAAGTTGGATTCAAACGCAATAATTTGGTAGATGTTTATACGAAAATGTACTACTACTAAATAGTTTACTATTCAACTGCTGCCTATATTTTCTCTAACCACATCTTCATCCACATCCAACACTATGTCCACGTTCTCTAACCACGTTCTTTTATATTAAGTTACTCTATTTTTTCTCGGTAATTTTCAATAGTTTCTTATTCTTATTACCTTTTTTTTTCAAAAAAATAGTATATCCCAAGGATATGAAGATAAGTATTGCTTTTATTTTCTCTAACCACGTTCTCTTATCTAAATTAACGTCCAACATAAATTTACCATAACTCCTTTTGATAACTGCATAATAGACATGTTAAATTAAATTCAAAAACTTTAAATCAAAATAACTACATTTATTCCATTATCTTAAACATAAATAAATGGTTTATAAATTTCGGTTAATATTTTAAAATTCAAACTAAACCAATAAATAATTATTAACTAATTATGTCATATGAGAGAGAGAGAGAAAATTAAGCTACAGGTTTTTAACAAAAAAGAAGAAAAAACTTGGGATTCCATTTTTTGGAATTGGAGTAATTACATTTCTTAATTTTCTATTTTAAATAAATATATAGAAAATACGTGAGACTTAACAAAACTCCAATAACTGAATTTGTTAATTATTTAAAAAAATAAGTCTTTTTCTATTTTTCTTAATTTCCAAATTTATTGGAGCTTTGTACTAAAACATGACATTTGTTGACCGTTAGTTGTGACACTTGGCACAATAATATGGCTTTGCTTCTCCTATTCTATATTAATAGATTACTTTTTAGAAGTTAAATAGTATTTCATTATCAGTTATGGTGTCACGGAAGAGGACACTGTTCTATTTTTCTAACAAAAGAGGCTTAAAGGCAAAAAGAAAGAAAAAAGCAAAAGAAACGCATACAAAGTACTCGAACTTCAAACCTCGATGTTACAAGTGAGGCGCTTGACCATCAGACCAAGCGCTATCGTCTCTTCAGCAACGTCATATGATTTATATCTATACCTTTTGCACAATATTTATATGCATGTGGAAATGTTTTCCGGCGTAGCGAATGACGGGATGCATTCGCCCGAAATAGTTACTTAAGTAATCTCGTATATATTACACCCTATCTGAGATAGGCTATCTCCCGTAACATATGGTGATGAGAAAATATTATTTATAGCTAATAAAATAATCACACTAGACAAACATAATATATTATTTTCTCAGCCATCCAATCTTTAAAAAAACAAACCGCATTTTTCTTGAACAATTTGATTAAGATTACAGTGAATCTGGTCTTGCAAATGTCTTAGTTCAACCACCCCATGCAGTGGACCCAGATCATCACATACGCTTTGTTTTTTCTCCCAATAAATTATTTCCCCTATAACATTTTGTTCTATATATTATATTCTATTCCATCATTTTCAGGATACTTTTATTAATAATTGGTAATATTAATTATTACATAGAGACTATTTGCATTAAACAAATGCATAACCGTGTTGTTCAATGCCTGTTTTCTAAACTCTACTTCTTTGACGCTAAGGCTAAGCCCCAGAGTTTGACTAAGAATTTCGATGCAAAAACTATAGCTGGATTTTGAGCTTTGAGCCATATTAATTTCTTTTGAAATGGAGAAATTTTCGAGGGTCAGCGATTCACAATTCCAAATTTGGTAGATAATAATGGATTTAGATGATTGGGTTGCTCTGATGGTAAGCAAACTCCACTTCCAACCAAGAGGTTTTGAGTTCGAGTCTCCCCAAGAGCAAGGTTGGGAAGTTCTTGGAGGAAAGGATGCTGAGGTTGTGTCGTCCTTCATTCTCGCGTAGGACTAAGCATTGGCCATTTCCTCTGTCGAACAATCAATATTACCACATTTTTGCATTTTATGGGTTGATATATACCCAAATTATCCAAGGGCGTCATGGTCCGCAAGCATCATATCCATAGCCTAAAGAGATCATGCTAAATGCTATGGCTTAAGGACCCAGAAGTTGCATATCATTATTCAAAAGTGTCATAGTCTAGAGGCACCATCCTCATGGCCCGAAGATACCTTCATGGCCTACGAATCCTTTATCATACGCTTCATGGCCTAAGACGTCATGGTCTAAGGACATCATCCCGACCATCCGAAGACAATTTTATGGTCTAGGGAGAATTTGCATCATATTTAATTTTTCGCAATGATTATATATATATATATATATATATATATATATATATATATATAGTGTTTTGGGGTCAAAAATAAAGATATAAAGCCAACCGAGAGGAGCCCAGACTTGTTTTAATAAGTTCTTTGCTATCATGATGGTTGAACTCAACTATGCCAATAGGATTGACCTGACTAACAGGGGACTATTTGACATAGAGCTATTTAAGAAAATTGTATGGGGATACAATTGGTAAGAGTACCTACCTTTAAAATATATGTGAGAAACGACTTGACTTTCAAGGGGCTCATACATATTGTTAAAGGATTCATTTACTCCACTAAAAGAAATAAAGATTTCGTAAATGAGGGTAAATAGTTTAAAATAATTAGTAAAAATATCATTTAGATAAAAGTCCATGTCTTTATGATATATGCAAATATGTTCTTATATTATTGCCTTTTCTTTTCTATGTTTTAGATTCTCAATATGTCTGTTATATCACTGCGTGGAATACTTGAGACCAACAAGTTGGTAGGACCAAACTTTGATGATTGGTACAGAAATTTGAGAATTGTTCTCATGCATGAAAAGCTTATTGATGTGATCGATAAGCTTGCCAAGGAAGTCCCTGTGAGCACGTGATTTTTACCCTACACATGAGTTATTCCTATAAAATTCAAAATAAATGATTTTTCCTTATTTTTGTGTGAATCTCGTGTTAGTTGTTTTGCATGTTATTTGCGTGTGATAAATGAAAATACAAAAATTGCATTTTTCTTAGGAAGTTAATTCATTTTTTTAACAAATTAAAGAAAAAATCAAAAAAAAAATTAGTTAGCTTTTTATTGAAAAAAAAAGGGGAAGGGGTAATTAGTTAGTTTTAATTAGTTCCAAATAATTACAAAATAATTAAAATACAGAAAATACAAACAAAATTGAAATACAAAAATACAAAAAAAAAATATACAAAAAGAATAAAACACAAAATACAAAGGCAAGAGGTACAATACAAAAGATTTGGGCCCAAAATTAACCCAGCCCACACGCCTAACCGCCCCAGCCCAACCCCATCTCCCATCTTTCAATCTGGACCGTTGATCTCTCTTGATCCAACGGTCCAGATCACCTTATCACAACCCATTACCCGACCCCAACCCGTTTTCCCGGATCGACCCAGCCCCAATTCAATCAAACGACACCGTTTATACCTGAAAGAATAATCTAGGCCGTTGATCACGTTTGATCCAACGACCTAAACTGATTCGTGCGTTTTAACTCCACAAAATACCCCCCAAACCCATTTTCCTAAATCATTTTTCATCCATACCCCCACCCTCTCTATCAGAGACAAGGCTAGGGTTTAACCCTAGCCGCCACCCTTTACTTCACCGAAAAACACGGCGGCCACCATCCAAACCCAACCAAATCAACACCCTAGCCCCGCCTTCATCTCCTCATCCCCAATCACCAACGGGTTTCTTTCGAAACATAATCGAATCCCTCGAATATTCGATTAATGCCTGACCCTAAAGTCCCAAAGAGACGGAATCAATTCTTCACGATTGATTTCGGTTGAATGTGATGTTAATCATTTGTTCTCAATGAGAACATGCGATTAATATCGGATTTGACCAGAAATCCGAAAATTTGGAGCTTCAAGGTTTTTCCCTTCGTATCTCGAGATTTTCCGTTAGGTATTTCAGTTTTTTTTTTCTTCTTATTTATTCAATTTTTCTCTCTGTCTCTTCTTCTACACGTTTCTTTTATTTTTGTTGTACGATCAGTTTATATTATGATTTTTTCTCTTCTTTTTTGATTGTTGTTAGTTTTTCTTTTGAATCTATAGACTGTCTCGCTTATCGATTTAATATGGTTTGGCCAATAATCAAGACTCGCATAGCAATAGGTCTTAAATTAATTCGTGACATATTGCATTTTTGAGATAAATTTGTTTCAATCTTAGGACTTTTAGGCGAATTGTGCTGATTCTGTTTGTATAAGCGATAGAATGGCTTTAACGTGTGAATGTTTAGAAAACTTTCAGAATGTGAATAATATTTTAAAGGTATTAATCTAAGAAATTGAATCAAGAGGTATGCACATTGGTTGTCAGGGCATGTTTGGGTTAAAATATAGGCTACTCATACCAATTGAATTAATTTTATAAGGGAAAGGGGCTGCCAGGGAATATTTGGTCAGAAAAACAGTTTGTTAAACTCTTTTGAATGCTTTCGAAAGCTGGAAAATGAAAACACATGGAGAAATGATTAAAATGGTAGAGGGAGGCATGTGCAAGGGAAGGAGATGAGTTGTTATTTTGGTTTTAAAGGGGCTGGCCTGGTTTTTCTTTTGGCTATAAAGAGAATGGAAACTAAACACTTAGGGGGAGACATATACACTGGAAAGATACAAAACAGAGAGAACATTAGGAAACATTCTGAAATAGATTCAAACATTGAGAATATTGAGAATACACATTGGAGATAATTTCAAAGAAAAACTGTTAAGAAGATTTTTTTTGTCATAATCTGAGACCTTGTTTTGTATTTACTTGGTTAAGTGGGGATTCGGAACTCGATTTTGGTTGGTCAAACTGCATTCCATGGTTTGAAGTTGATTGGTTTTTTTTGTCGTCTAGTTTTGGTTTAAGTTGCTGCCGCATTTTGGAGATATTTTCTTGGTCTATCGGTGTCATTTGTTGGTCTGGATTGTTGCTATTGCTGGTATTAGTCTGTTGTTGACTGTTGCTGCCTCTACTGATTTTCTTTTCTCTCCTCATCACTTTCAACTTTCCAGGTATTTTCCTAGCTTCAGTTGTGGTTGAAAGATTGAACCATTCAAGGTGTACTAGTTAATCAAAGAAGGAAAATCGGATTTGTGTTATTCTGATTCCCCTCATTTTGTTTAATATCCTGTTATTTTGAATGCTATTACATTGTGATATTAGTATACAACTAGACGATTGAGATACATCATTAATTGTAGTTGTTGCGGTGTAAATGGACTGTGCCTACTATTTCAGGTGATGTGTTAGCCATGATACGAATGTCCAGTCATTAGTTTTGTATTCAATCAATACTAAAACCGTCTGAAATGTTAAATGAATGCATCAGCAAATATGAAAGTTATAAATAGGAACTTTAGGATATTAGTTGTGCATTTTCAGCGAGGTTCGAGTTTTCCCGGTCGGAAGTTTATACTTGTTTGAACTTTGAAAGAAGCAGTCAATTAACTGCACAGTTCCATCGAGGTTGTGCAGTCTAAGTCTTCCGATATTAAGCATTTCCAGGTTCATTTGGAAAAATATATCTAAGGCCTGTTTCTTAACTTGTTCTTGTTTAATATCGATTTTGATGTCTTGTGCATTTATATGTGAATGAATGAATTTTTACTTTTTCTAAGGCCGATGTTCTTTTCGTTTAGTCTTCATGCCTAGTTGATGCTAATATTACAGTAACTGAAATTCGCATGCTAAAATAATTATTTAATGTAGGTTGCTACATTGGTTAATTAAGAAAAGTTTGGATTTAAGTTGATTCTAAATGTAAATAGGTCGTCGTGGTAATTTCGCCCATAATTAGAAGTGATCGGTGTGTTGGAATCATATTAGTAAAATTGGAATGAGTTTTTGGTCGAGGATTTGAAACTAAAAAGGAAATTGGACTTGAGAGCACTTTCTATTACTCTTATTTATGCTTGGTGTACGAAGAGTAAATTACAGTAATAAGCCCTTATAATTTGAGGCGTGCCTTTTAGCGATTTTTTATGACCCTTGCAAAGGTCAAACGCGTAGACGCATTAGGCGCGATTTTAATAAATTTACCTTCTTAAATACGGGTGTGTATTTCATGCGGCCTAAATCCAAATCCCAAAAATGTTGAATAAGAATGTGTCGAGGATCCGGGTGCATTTCATGTGACGTGATTCGAAACATATTGTTAGACGACGTTCTTTTTTTGTAAATAATAATAATAATAAAAGTGGTAAAGGGATATTAATTTGCATTAAGTATATAACTGTTAAAATCAGATAAATAAGCCGAATATGACAGTTAAGCGACCGTACTAGAATCACGGAATTCGGGAATGCCTAACACCTTCTCCCGGGTTAACAGAATTCCTTATCCGGATTTCTGGTTCACGGACTGTTAAATAGAGTCAATTTTTTCCTCAATTCGGGATTCAAACCGGTGACTTGGGACACCATAAATCTCCCAAGTGGCGACTCTGAATCTTATAATAAATGAATCCCGTTTTGATTGTCCTTTAATTGGAAAAAACTCCCTCGCACCCTCGCGGGTAAGCGCGCCAAAAGGAGGTGTGACAGCTCTGGCGACTCTGCTGGGGACCCAAACCCAGAACCACTGGTTCAGGGTTTACGAATTCGAGCTTTGAATAATTATTTTATTTGGCTTATTTATTATCTGATTTTATTACATGTTTATATTTGATATGCTAAATGTTGCTTTACCGCTTTGATATTTTGTGAACTGTATATAAATTGTGCCGATACCCATTTTTTTTCTCTTTTGAGTCTTTTGAAATATAATACCGTGCATTTGCTGGACATAGCCCGTTTTTCTCAAGATAGCCGTGGTGCTTGGCACCCGGTGAAGGATTTTGTAGTCACACATGTTTAGGCGGAGAGTTATGTCAATTAAGCCGGAAAGCCATGCTACCGGTGCACTGACACTCTTCGGCTCGAGTTGTCCGCTCGAGTTAAAGCCAATCTAGACACTTTTCCAACAGGATGATGACTTAGAATAACAAAACCTTATGCCGGATCCCCGATAGGAACGTTTATTTGCATCATGTGCATATTTGACTTAGGAGGCTCGACACAGGGGTTGGGCCTGTCTAGGACAGTTGTACCTGAAACAAAAAGACCAACTTGTTGCATCTTTCTCTGTGCATTTATTTCGATCTTACATACCGACCGGTTTGAGAGGAAGAAGTGGAAAACGTCAGGGTATATAGTCAAAATAGTTTTATGGAAAATAGTTAGTTCTTTGAAAATAAATTCTGAAAAAAAAACGCAAAAAATTCCAAATAAATTTTCTTAATTTTACGAAAATAATTAGTTCTTTAAAAAATAAAATTTGAAAAATGCAAAAATTTCCAAATAAATTTTCCTAACTTTAATAGTTTAGTTTCTTTGAAAATAATTTTGAATAAATGCAAGAAA
Source organism: Nicotiana noctiflora (assembly GCA_032618575.1). NCBI lineage: Eukaryota > Viridiplantae > Streptophyta > Magnoliopsida > Solanales > Solanaceae > Nicotiana > Nicotiana noctiflora. The sequence goes on along the minus strand of JASVEL010006101.1, from coordinate 81,746 downwards.
AAATTTCCAAATAAATTTTCTTAATTTTAATAGTTTAGTTTCTTTGAAAATAATTTTGAAAAAAATGCAAGAAAAAATTTCCAAATAAATTTTCTTAGTTCCTTTAAAAATAATTTGTTTTATAAATGCTGTTTAAAAATAGTTTGTTTCCTTTTCTTAAAATGATTTAGTTCTTTTATTTTCGAACTACGCAAGTTTGATTCTCACCAAACATGAGATACGTAGGCAACTCATATCGGGCTCAACTAATACTGATTTTTTTTAGGAAAACAATAATTAAAAATATTAGAATTAGGATTTTTGTTCTTAGTCGAGAGTTAGGAAATTTTTGCAAAAATAGCCAACCGCTTCAAAAAGGGCGCCGGAGGACTAATTTCGCAAAAACGGAATATAGACATCACATTGGTATCCTGTTATACAGCCTTCAAATCTTCTTCAAGTGCTGAAAGGCCGTATTAACAAGATTCGTTTTTTTATATACTAATAATAATAAATAAAAAAAATTGAAAAAAATATCTTAAGTCCATTTTTTTTATCTTTTCTAGGATCAGCATGACTTCCTCGCAACGAATCGGCCAGAAAAGGGCAAGAGACGAAATACCACCCATGTTCATGGTCCAAGACAAGACCCCAGATCGGCTCTGTAAATGGTGGACTAGTTTCTCGGCTTGGGAAAGAAATCAAGTTCACAAGCACCTCAAGTTTCTGCCGGACATCATGATGATAAAACCGGACAAAAATGTGGTCAGAGCATTAGTGAGTTTTTGGGACTCAGCAAGCAATGTGTTCAGATTCCGGGACTGTGAAATGACACCCACTTTGGAAGAATTGGGCGGACTCAGAGGACTCGGAAGAGATTTGCACAAGATGAGACCTGCACCTCCTAGGCAGATGGGTATAAATAATTTCTTGAAAAAGTTATGTCTCCGGCGGGTTCCCATGGGTTGTTTGGAGAACGGTTGGGTGCCACTGAATTATCTCTACGACAGATTTGGTGATAAGAATGGGCTTGAGAAATTCTCAAACGCTGAATTTGTTAACCAGCTGAATTATGACGCCTGGGGAGATTTAAGAATCTATGCTTTTATGATTGCTTTTTTGGGAACCATGGTTTTTCCCGAACGTGGCGGACGCATCAGAATCCGTTTAGCTGCGGTGGTCTCATATCTACAGAGTAACGAGGAACACACTGTTCTTCCGATGATACTAGGAGACATCTTCCGGGCCTTAACTCGGTGCCGAGAAGGACAAGACTATTTTGAAGGCTGCAATATCTTATTACAAATGTGGTTTATAGAACATCTCTATCATCACCCAATTGTGATAAACTTCAAAGCAGATTGGCTGAATTATATTCGTTGTCATACAGACAGAGCCGCCCGTTGTAACCTTCCAGAAGACTTGAGGACTTGGCAAGAACTTCTCAACTCTTTGAGAGCAGATCAACTTACTTGGAATTATTATTGGTTCCCTTCCGCCAAAATCATGCATATGTCGACATACCGCCCATTCTACATACTAATGGGTTTCAGGGGTTTCCAACCATATGCCCCGCTACGTGTCATGCGGCAGTTGGGAAGAGAACAGAAAAGGGCCCCAATTGAGGATATGCGATCATTTGTATGGGAATTTGTGACGGAGGAGACCCCGAGGGAGACTTATGCACAGAAGGTATGGTTCGGTAGTCGACTCTCCGACATCAACGAGATGGTTGCCGATCGAGAACGGGGAGAAGTGAGTCTCGCTTATCTTGAATGGTTCCACAACCAATCAATATCAGAGCAAAGGTCAGAAAGGTCAGTGAAGTATGCCGTCGATTGGGAGAGAGAAATAGAAGCCAGAGTTAGGGAGGCCGAGCATGAGACAACACAAAATTTCCAATCTTGCATCAACACTTTAAAAGAAGACAAAGGAATCCTGGAAGCGGCCATGGACATACAACAGGCTGACTTCGATCGGGAAAGGGCCGGTTGGGAGCAGGAAAGAGAAGCACTCCAAACTCAAATTCGAGAGATGCAATTGGCCGCAGAGAGGTCAAGGAGGAGTCGGAGTGATCAGATGCTAATAAACGATTTGGAAAGGAAAGCCTTTGAACACCAAGAAGACTTGGAGAAGGCAAAAGCGGCCTTGGTTGCAGTCCGGACAAAATGGAAGAGAGCAGCCCACTGTCACACCTCCCTTTTTACCACCCCAACATGCGTAAGGTGTATAAATACACTTGTAGGGTATACCCCGACGCTCAATTACCCGAGACGGATAAAATAATGTAAGGGAATGAGTTTTTCCAATTTAAGGACAATCGGTTCGGGATTTTATTAGAGATTAATCAGAGTCGCCACTTGGGAATGACAATGGTGTCCCAAGTCACCGGTTGATCCCGAATCCGAGGAATTTTGACTCTAAAAATGTCTGCGAAGCAGAGGTCCGGATAAGGAACTCTGTTAACCCGGGAGAAGGTGTTAGGCACTCCCGGATTCCGTGGTTTTAGCACGGTCGCTCCACTGTCGTTCTTGACTTTTGTTTAACTCAGTTATAGATTTCAACAACATAATGTGCTTTTACGTTAAATATTATTTTTTAGGAATTTGCGGTATCACGAAAACACGCCTCGAGTCATACCGCAACCAGTACGCCTATGACTTTTGGTGTATTTCAGCTTTACCGAGATTTGGATTTGAGTCGCACCAAGTGCACACTCGTTCATAGGAAGGTATATTAAAATCGTGCCCTAAGGTAATGTCTATCGGCTTTTAAATCTTTTGGGAGAAGCTATGGAATTGGCTATTAGCTTTCCCGGATCTATTTGTGTTTATATCATTACTAAATGGGGGCCCGGTGTTATTCGGGCGAGGCTCGTCCCAATTTTCATTAAAGGGTTCAATACGTGTATTTAACTACGTTTTCTACACTTGTTCTTTCCCTAATCGTATTATTGGCACTATAATAATCCAGGCCCATAATTTCGCTATTCATCAGGCCCGGTCTCTTCACTTTGCTTAACTAAATCAGCATCAGCCCAGGCCCTAAAGCCCAGGTAGTCTTCAGGCTTATGCTTGAGGCTTTGATATAATTCATGCCGTGGGGTTAAGATAGTTTATATAACAGATTGAAATAATTAAAATCAGAAACGCAAGCAGAATAGAATGAACTCAAAATGTTTTATTCATTAAAGAGAAATCAATACACAACCTATTGAATCGATTATCTATTACAACTCAGACTAGAGCTAAAGGCTATTTATGATCTCAACCTTTGTTAACAAGTTGATACTAACATTAACAGATTCTAAAAGAGAGCAATTCAATTATTCCAGAAGTTCATAGATTAATTAAACTAATTATATACAAATGACCAAAATTGAGTAATTAACCTATACATGACAGTGCTTAATCGACCCAATTACTTGCTAATGTCAACTGAGTTATCCAAGACTGAATGATCTATTCATATGTACACAAATGTATCATTGATTCTAATTCAACTTAGCTTATGCCATGAACCCCAGTCGCGAATGAGTTACTACCTCTTCTGCCTATTCTCTCTTTTGAACCTATTATACCACTTTATAGCCATGTTCGAGCACCAATTAACACCAAAGCTGAACCCGTTTTAACATCATTGCCTATTTTACTTCTTATCTTTTAAACTTGTTCAAACACTAAAATTAATTGATGAAACAGATTAACTAAATGAGCTTCGCATTACTAATGTATGCAAATGAATTGATGAGCCCTAGTTTTAATAGTATTTCTATTTAACTAAGTGATGAAGGATCTACGCCATGCTACTATTACACTACCGATTTCTTCATGAAGTTCATTATCAGATTATTAATATTGCAGGTATTACTAATTAACTTATGTTTTAAGTTTTCCTAATTAAACTAAGTGACAAGCTATCTACATTATACTACTACTATACTACTACTACTATACTATTGCATTGCCTCTGTTTTTTGTTTCCTACTGTTACATATTACATCAGTCAAGCTATAAACGCTGAAACTAACTAAAGACAATATAAGATCATAACAGGGGAATTAAAAATAAGACTTCATTTTCATTATCTCAGCAGTTACATCTTCAGTGGATTGAGAAATGTACCTGGGTCAAATGAAAGAACACCAATGAGTCTAAGGGGACAGAAGCAAGTATCAGCAATGGTTCACACAAGGCAATGCAACAGTGAGATGAATAAAGCACAGCAACACAACAACACAGCAACACCAATATGAGAGAAACCCAGCAGATAAACGAACAAGGAACCCAGAAAAACAGATTAAACCCACAAGCTTTCCACACCCGGAATTTCCAGAATGATTACTGCCGAATTGCTATGTTTTCCCTAGTATTTCTTATCAATAATTAGCCTAAGTATGAATTTCAGATTGCTCAAAATGTTGGAACCCAAATGTATTTTTTTCAGATTACTCTTCAGAATTTCCAACCCCCATTTCAGCTCTTTTGAAGGTGTATTTATAGTTATCCTAAGGCTGAAACTTGGGGAGAAAGCTATGAGATTTTTTCCACTTCTCCCCTCCTAAATTTATTAAATCTACACTTAAGTCCCATTTTCAGTTACCAAAACCCTTCCAGCATGTGCTGGAAGGTTCTAAAGATTCTCTTTTATGGCCTTTTACTAGTATGACCTTAGGGGTTTGAGATTTTTACAGATTTCCCATTTTTAGGAGACCATTATACCCCTAAATCTCTGCAAAATTGCAGAAATCAGGAGTATGAATGTCCCTATTACCCTCCTAAGTTCTTACTAGTTACTATTTTACCTTTTCAATTCCCAATTGTGCCCCTAAGAGCACTGCTGATTTACCAGCTTGCCTAGGGCAGATTTTCAGCTAGTTTTGCACCTATTTAACTAATAGCCAGCCCTGGTATTAGTATTTAAGGGCTGGCCAGATTTATTTTTAAGAACTATTTCAATTTTAGCCACTTTTAAACTAATTCCAATCAATTAAGACCAATTTATTCCTAATTAAAGCTAATTGCAGGCATAGCCTGTTTTATTGTTATGTTAACCTATTTAAAATTTAGCTAGTCTCAAGTTGAGACTTAGCTTGGGCTATTAAAGCCATATACTGAACAGCTAGGCCCAAAACCTTTGCAGGTTTGGCCACTTTGATGTTCAGGGCTCTAAAGAGAGCCTGGGCCAGTCTGCATTTGCAGACATAGCCACTTTGCACAACCAGCCACTTTTAAAGTGAGCCGTGTGTTAGGGCCTTATAGAATAGGTCAACCCTTTGCAAGGTTGACCATTCTTAGACCAAATTATTAAACTTATAGCCTATTTGTTCATTTTCAGTTCTAACTTATTTAAAAACTAGCCATTTTCATGGAACCTAATGCTAACAGCTATAACCAATTCACCTAGGGTTCAAGCAGTGTTAATCAAACACTTACAATCAACCAGAACCAGTAAAACTAAATCAGTTTCAACATGGATTACATATTAGGACACATAAGATCAAATAAAATGTAATAGTCAACCAAAACTCAGAGAAGGCATTTGATATGGTTGAATTTCAGTTGATTAATTCACATTATCTAATTTTATGAGGCAAAGTATGAATTCATGTTAATTGAGACCTAATAACTACCAGTTCAAGTCGCATGAAAGTTTGAACAACTCAGAATCACCAAGGTTCAGGGCACAAACACATATAAGCATAGATTCTCATGAAACAGTCAACATGGTTCAATTAACCTAAGCAGGGTAATTAGAATTCACTTTCAAGTGCTAACCCTAGCTTGATATATGCATGTTAAGAGTGGGGATGAAGAACAAAAAAGCCATGAAGAAGCAAAGAATAACATTCCTAAATCTAGCACAAGTGCATGACAAATAAGATGAAGATGATGACAAGAAGAACATGGAGAAACAATGAAAAGGGAAACCTAAATCTATCATATGAGGGTAACATGAAGAGAAACAGACCCCAAATTGGCATACTCATTCATCAAATAAAAACATATGAGAGATGATATGACAAGAATACTAGACTTGCACTAAAAATGAACACAAATAAGACCACCAGAATGTGAGCAAAGAAGTGAACCCCAGATTAAACACAGGATAACTTGATATAAGAGATGAACAGAGATAGCCAAGCTTTTACCAAGACTAAACACGGAAAGAGAAACAGTAGAGATACTGCAAGCCAACAAAAAGTAATCTAATGCAAAGCTGAGTGACAATTAAACATAGTATCAGAATCAAAACATGCAAGATGACAGAAGGACTACTGAAGATTAACAAGATGAAGTATTCTAATACTAACTAAGGTTATCCAAGTCAAATCTTCAAAAATAGAGAAACAGATCCAAACAAACCAGATAAACCTTAATAACAATGACTAAACGATTAGGCATGTAAGGCATCATGAAGAGAAGAGCAATCATGCTTGTTGAAAACTAACGGATCAATAGCCCCAATACCAATATAGAATCTTAAACTCAGAAGAAACAGAATATATAGAACCCTAGTGATAAACAGTCCAAACAGGATAATAGAAAGATGATTATAAGCCCTAATACTAAACAGGATCTTGAAAGAACAGAAAAACATGCAAGAATACACAGGATAAAAAATATGAAACAAGAGCGGATGAACAGACAAACTGGAACAAGGTACGAAAGATGAGCAAGTTAAACCTAAACTAACAGATGAAACATAAGATATGGAGAATTTACAGAATAGAATAGACATACAGAAACAATGAAAGACAAGAGAACATGAACAAACAGGCAAAGAAATCAAATACATGAACAAACAAGCAAATAAAACGAGTAAAACATGAAGAAGCAGAGAAGGTAAATAAAACACAGAGAAAACACATTAGGGGCGGGGACTTAGCTTGCGGGGCCTGTCCCCCGAGCTTCCTATTCCCTTTTCTTTTCCTTTTCATTCTCTCAGACTCTCCTAGATTCTCATGCTTTCTTCTTGTTTCTCTTTTTCTTCTTTATTCATTTTCGGAGCTCTTTTTCTTTCAATTTTCTTCTGGTTTTTCTTTTAGGCCTAAAGACGAGGCCTTTTGAGTTTTGATTGCAAAAGGGGTGTTTTGGGGATGGTAAAGGACAAGTCTTGATTGGGGGTTGAACTTGGGGTCGCCGGAGTTAGGGTTCCGACGACCCTTTTTGGGATATTCGAAACGTTCTGGGTAGATTCGAGGGGAAAGGCTAGTATGATTGGGTAGATCTCATGAAAAGGAATCGATTGGTATTGGTTTCAGGCAGTGGTTCATTGTTTGGCGATCACCGGCGAAGATTCCGGTGACCGAAACTTCGGATAAGGGTTGGTTTCTTAGGGTTTCTGGGTGTTTTATGGTGGAGAAGAAAGAAAAGAAGGCAAGGGAGTGAAAGGAATGGCCGGCGACCACCGTATAAGGTGGTGGCCGCCATGGCCGTCTAGGGTAAAGATGATGAAGAAGATGAGAGAATTGGGGAGGATTAAGGGCGGCTAGGGTTAGGCAAAAGAAAGAATGAGGCGGCCGCTTCAGACAAGCCCTTTTTATAGGCCAAATATCCGATGAAATCTCGGCCGTTCGTTTGATCAAGATCGACGGCTCTGAATGAGCGTTACTTAAACGCCGTCGTTCGATTGTTAAAGAGGCTAAGGTCTTTGGCCGTTAGATCAAATCACACGGACGGCCCAGATCGCTTCTCTTAATTAATTAAACCAAATAACTCCCCTAATATTCTCGGCCGTTAGATATACCAAAATGAACGGTCATGATCAACACATCTAAAAGACCCGGCGGGCCAAATTACCGGGCTAATTCACTGGGCCAGACACACGAATTTCAACTGGCCCAATTTTATTAAACTTATGTATTTTTGTATTTTTCTGATGTTAATCAATTTTTATGTATTTTCTTTTTATACTTTTTTTTTCTTTTCTTTTTATGAAAAATTATAAATCCTAATTTACCACCTACTCTAATTTTCTAGTATTTTTTGGTAATTTTCTGCTATTTTTTCCTAATTTCTACTACTTAAGCTATTTTACTAATTCTCTAATTAACTAAACTAACAAATTAATTACTACTATTTTTTGATTTTTTCTAATTTCTTACTTATTCAAACACACAAAAATATAACTAATTTCAAACAAAGCAAGTAATTGCACTCAAAAACATTTTATTTTAATTTTGGAATTTAAAGGCTTAATGCAAAAATCATGTGCTCACAGCTGCCCCTCTTTGCTCGGGAACACGAAGAGTTTCAGTGCAAAGATAAGTGAGCAGTAATGAGAGATTTTTGCACATCAGCATATTCCGTGAAAGCATTTTTGAAAACCTTTTGACCGCACCCTGCTTTAGAGGTTGCCTACATATCCTGGGCTAAACAGGAATCAGGTCAGTGTAGTTCGGGAAGGTTTGGCAGTTTTAAAAACTACCGGACTCACTGTTGCATTGACACTGTTGAGACCTGCTCTGACTTACTCCTTATTACACCGGGGGGGGAATGTAAAATGAAGAAGCTATTCTAAGCTAAGATCCTACAATTACAATTGTTCCTAATCTAGCTTTTGCTCTTCTTCCCTTTCCGGTGATGCAGAATCTTCCTTTTTTTGTTGATTTTCTTTGATGCTGACTCTCTTTTTTTTTGTTTTTTTTGATGCCGACTCTTTTTTTTTGTTGATTTTCTTTTCTTGCTTTCCCCCTTTTTTTTATTTTCAATGGTATTTCTTGTCCTCGAGCTGAAACCTGCTCAAAACAAAACAAAACAACAAACTTTTTTTTTCTCTGCCCCAGTGTGGGCTTTTAACTACCCCAGTGTGGGCTTTTTAACTGTATAAACCATGCAATGCAGAAAAGTATTCCCGTATTTGAAGGTAGGCGCCTAACAGAAATTTAAACGTGCAATGCGATGCAAAAAGTATTCCCGAATTTGAAGGTGGGCGCCTAACAGAAATTTAAACGTGCAATGCGATGCAAAAAGTATTCCCGAATTTGAAGGTGGGCGCCTAACGGAAATTAAACGTGCAATGCGAATGCGGAAAAGTATTCCCGTATTTGAAGGTGGGCGCCTAACGGAATTGAAACGTGCAATGCGAGAAAATATTCTCGTATTTGAAGGTGGGCGCCTAACGGAATGTAAACGTGCAATGCGATGCGAAAAAGTATTCCCGTATTTGAAGGTGGGCGCCTAACGTAAATTAAACGTGCAATGCGATGCGGAAAATATTCCCGTATTGGAAGGTGGGCGCCTAACATAATTTAAACGTGCAATGCGATGGAGAAAATATTCCCGTATTAGAAGGTGGGCGCCTAACGGAAATTTAAACGTGCAATGCGAATGCGGAAAATATTCCCGTATTTGAAGGTGGGCGCCTAACAGAAATTTAAACGTGCAATGCGATGCGGAAAATATTCCCGTATTTGAAGGTGGGCGCCTAACAGGAAATTTAAACGTGCAATGCGATGCGGAAAATATTCCCGTATTTGAAGGTGGGCGCCTAACGTAAATTTAAACGTGCAATGCGATGCGAGAAAATATTCCCGTATTTGAAGGTGGGCGCCTAACGTAAATTAAACGTGCAATGCGAATGCGAGAAAATATTCCCGTATTTGAAGGTGGGCGCCTAACGTAAATTTAAACGTGCAATGCGATGCGGAAAATATTCCCGTATTTGAAGGTGGGCGCCTACCAGAAATTTAAACGTGCAATGCGATGCGAGAAAATATTCCCGTATTTGAAGGTGGGCGCCTAACGTAAATTTAAACGTGCAATGCGATGCGTAAAATATTCCCGTATTTGAAGGTGAGCGCCTACCGTAAATTAAACGTGCAATGCGAATGCGGAAAATATTCCCGTATTTGAAGGTGGGCGCCTAACAGAAATTTAAACGTGCAATGCGATGCAGAAAATATTCCCGTATTTGAAGGCGGGCGCCTAACAGAAATTTAAACGTGCAATGCGATGCAGAGAAAATATTCCCGTATTTGAAGGTGGGCGCCTAACGAATTTAAACGTGCAATGCGAATGCGCAGAAAATATTCCCGAATTAGAAGGTGGGCGCCTAACAGAATTGAAACGTGCAATGCGGATGCAAAAATATTCCCGTATTAGAAGGTGGGCGCCTAACAGAAATTTAAACGTGCAATGCGAATGCGGAAAATATTCCCTCAGCCTGAGGACCGGGGAGTGGATTTTAAAAGATGTTACCTCCTCTTTTTGGTATTTTCTTTTACCAACTTATCTCTTGCCTGTGAATTTCTCCACTTATTCGGCAGACTTTCTCTTTTTGGTATTTTAAATTTTCCACATTGGTCACATTCACTTTAAAGTGATTAGTGACAATTTGTTCCTGCATGAAACAAAATTTATTAGATATAAACTGCTGGCAACTGGCATCTGCCGTCCCCACTTCTTATTGCTTCCTTTGTTTTTGCTTTTTCATGTTGCATGGCTTTCGACTTCTTGTCCCTTGCAGACTCTTTTTGTATTTTTCTCATTTCTTCATTTTTGTTTTGTTTTCTTTTCTTTGGCCATGTTTGCCAAGCTTCTTTATTCCTTTCCCCAATCTTCCATTCTTTCTGATCCAGTGTTATTTCAACTTCCGTTATCCGGAGCTGGTAGTTAGCTCTCAAAAGGGTAAACAATGAAATGCAGAAAAAATGAAAGAAAGGTAAGGGTGTTTTGGAGAGATGACAGAACTTATCTGGGTATTTGCTGGCTGATTCCGCTGACCATGCCATGTATTTAAACTCTGACCCAGTTCGTTCCAATCATTATTCTGACTCTGAATTGCCTTTGACCCAAACCAATACTCTTTTTTTGTTGCCTTTTTCTCTTTTGATAGTCCTCACGATCGCCTTACGGTGCCTCGAAAGGTTTTCACCAATAAGACTCTCTCGTTTATTCTCTCAACCTCACAATCATCTCACAGTGCCGATTAAGGTTTTCACAAATGAGACTCTCTCATTTTATTTCTCTCAACCTCACAATCGTCTCACGGTGCCGGCTAAGGTTTTCACCGATGAGACTCTCTCATTTTTTATATTTTCTTTTTTTTCATTTTTTCCTTTTGTATTTTGTTACCACGGGTATTGTCCGATACTTTGCTCCTCCTTCGTTGTATTTGTTATCATTTCAAAATTGATCAGAAGGTCTTTCTTTGGACCGTAACGTGGCTTTTGGACGGGTTAAGAAAGAAAGATATAAAGGCTCAAAATTTCAACGAGGGTTAAACATATTTACAACACTCGGAATTATTAAAACATAACTTCTGCCCCAGTTTCAATATGTGGGGAATTTTTGGATTTTTCCTTTATTGTGACTGAACCTCAGAGAGGCTGCCTACGTACCCTTTCGGGATCAAGTCGGACGTAGTTCACCCAACTTCAAAAGTTAGATGGATTTCTTTTTGACTTTTTCCCGATTTTTGCCTTTTTCTTCTTTTTTTTCATTCATCATTTTTTTTTTTTCATTTTTCATTCTTCTCTTTTTTTTTATTTTTCCATCATTTCATTTTTTATATTCTGGCAATTTCGATCTTGTTGCACTAGAGCGATTCCGAGAGAGGGATATGAAAGAATTCATTCATTAAGGCTCAAAGGGGTTATCAATGGATAAAGTGTTTGGATAGAGAATAAAATGTCTTCATCATTTCAATTCCAAAATCACAACAAAAATACAAAACATACAATTGAAAAGGAATCATACATAGTATCTTTTGACCGCATCTGAATTGATAGCAGTCTCTACGCACTTTCCTTCAACATCGGTTAAGTATAATGCTCCATTGGACAACACCCGTGATACCACGAACGGTCCCTGCCAATTCGGTGCAAACTTGCCTTTTGCCTCTGCCCAATGTGGTAAGATACGCCTCAATACCAGTTGTCCAACTTCAAACTTTCGAGGTCGTACCTTCTTATTATATGCTCTGGCCATTCTCCGCTGATACAACTGTCCATGGCAGATCGCGGCCAATCTCTTCTCATCAATCAAATTCAACTGTTCTAAACGGGCCTTTACCCATTCATCGTCATCTATCTCACATTCGGCTATAATTCGCAATGACGGTATTTCTATTTCTGCGGGTATAACGGCCTCTGTTCCATACACCAAGGTATAAGGTGTGGTTCCGATAGAAGTACGTACCGTCGTGCGGTAACCCATGAGAGCAAAGGGTAACTTTTCATGCCACTGCCTGGATCCCTCCACCATTTTCTGGAGAATCTTCTTGATGTTCTTATTTGCCGCTTCTACTGCGCCATTTGCCTTTGGCCTGTAGGGTGTGGAATTACGGTGCGTGATCTTAAACCTTTCACAAACTTCTGCCATGAGATGACTGTTTAAATTGGCTCCATTGTCTGTGATAATCACCTTGGGGATTCCAAATCGGCATATAATATTCTCGTGCACAAAATCCACCACCGCTTTCTTCGTCACTGCCTTGAATGTCTTAGCTTCGACCCACTTGGTGAAATAATCAATTGCAACTAGGATAAACTTGTGCCCATTAGAAGCGGCTGGATCTATTGGGCCGATGACATCCATGCCCCAAGCAACAAAGGGCCAAGGTGCTGACATTGTGTGTAACTCATAAGGCGGGGAGTGGATCAGATCCCCATGTACCTGGCATTGATGGCATTTCTTTACATACCTGATACAATCACGCTCCATTGTGAGCCAGTAGTACCCTGCTCTCAGAATCTTCTTTGCTAAAACATAACCGCTCATGTGAGGCCCGCATACTCCAGCATGTACTTCAATCATAATTTCATCCGCTTGTTGAGCATCTACACACCGCAATAAACCCAAATCTGGTATTCTTTTGTATACCACTCCTCCACTGAAGAAAAATCCATTGGCTAGACGCCTGATGGCTCTCTTCTGGTCTCCGGTGGCTTGCTCCGGGTATTTGCCAACTTTCAAGTATTCTCTAATATCATGATACCACGGCTCTCCATCCGACTCTTCTTCCACGACGAAGCAATAAGCATTCTGATCTCGGACTTGGATCTGGAGCGGATCTATGTATGTCTTGTCCGGATGATGCAACATAGAGGACAATGTGGCCAAAGCATCTGCAATCTCATTGTGCATTCTCGGGATATGCTTGAATTCTATAGACCGGAATCTTTGAGACAACTCGTGCAAACAATACCGATATGGTATCAATTTCAAATCTCGTGTCTCCCATTCCCCTTGAATTTGGTGTACCAAGAGATCCGAGTCACCCATGACCAAAATCTCTTGAATACCCATGTCAATCGCCATCCTTAATCCCAAGATGCACGCCTTATATTCGGCCATATTGTTGGTACAGAAAAATCGAAGTTGAGCTGTTACGGGATAGTGTTGACCCGTACTTGAAATAAGTACCGCTCTGATACCAACGCCCCTGCTGTTGACAGCTCCATCAAAGTACATTTTCCATCCCGGCCTCTCCTCTTGCTCCACCTCTTCGACAAGCATTGCCTCTTCATCCGGAAAGTATGTTTTCAATGGCTCGTATTCATCATCCACCGGATTCTCGGCTAAGTGGTCCGCAATAGCTTGTGCCTTCATCGCCGTACGAGTTACGTAGACAATGTCAAATTCTGTGAGCAGAATCTGCCATTTGGCCAATCTTCCCGTAGGCATAGGCTTCTGAAATATATACTTGAGAGGATCCAATCGTGATATCAAGTACGTAGTGTATGCTGACAAATAATGCTTTAGCTTCTGAGCCACCCAAATCAATGCACAACAAGTTCTTTCCAGTTGGGTATACTTCACCTCGTAGGATGTAAACTTTTTGTTGAGGTAGTAGATGGCTTGTTCTTTCTTGCCTGTCTCATCATGTTGACCCAGTACACAACCGAAAGAGTTATCTAGCACCGTCAAATACAAAATCAGAGGACGCCCTGGTTCTGGAGGAACTAACACCGGAGGATTGGCCAAATATTCCTTGATCTTGTCAAAGGCTTCCTGACATTCATCGGTCCATTTCACTGCTGCGTCTTTCTTCAATAGCTTGAAGATCGGTTCGCATGTTGATGTCAATTGAGCAATGAACCGGCTAATGTAATTCAACCTTCCTAATAAGCTCATGACCTCCTTCTTGTTCTTCGGCGGAGGTAGACTTTGAATAGCCTTGATCTTTGATGGATCCAGTTCAATACCTCGCCGACTTACAATAAACCCTAGTAGTTTCCCTGAAGGTACTCCAAAAGCACACTTCGCCGGATTGAGCTTCAGATTGTACCTCCGGAGTCTTTGGAAGAACTTCCTCAAATCTTTCACATGATCAGGTTGTTTTCTGGACTTTATGATGACATCGTCCACATATACCTCAATTTCTCTATGCATCATATCATGAAACATAGTGGTCATTGCCCTCATGTAAGTTGCCCCGGCATTCTTCAATCCAAACGGCATTACTTTGTAACAGTACGTTCCCCAAGGTGTAATGAAGGCAGTTTTCTCGGCATCTTCTTCGTCCATCAGGATCTGGTGATAGCCTGCATAACAATCCACAAACGAACCGATCTCATGCTTGGCGCAATTGTCGATCAATATGTGGATGTTTGGCAATGGGAAGTCATCCTTCGGACTAGCTTTATTTAGGTCTCTATAGTCTACACACACTCTGGTTTTGCCATCTTTCTTTGGGACCAGCACAACATTTGCCAACCAGGTGGGGTATTTGGTAACTCTTATGACCTTTGCCTCAAACTGCTTATTCACCTCTTCCTTTATCTTCACGCTAATGTCCGTTTTGAATTTCCTCAGCTTTTGTTTCACTGGCCGGCATTCCGAGTAGATAGGCAACTTGTGTACCACTAAATCTGTGCTAATCCCGGGCATGTCATCATAGGACCAGGCAAAGATGTCCTTAAATTCATGTAACAACCCTATCAATTCATCCCTGAGGGGTGCCTCCAAATGCACACTAATCTTTGTTTCTCGGACATCATCTTCGCTCCCCAAGTTTACGGATTCCGTATCACTCAGATTCGGCTTGGGTTTTTCCTCGTATTGTTTCATGTCCTTACTTATTTCCTCCAGGGCTTCCTCATCCTCACATTCTATTTCACTATCTTCCTCGATTTCTCGTATAGTAGCGTGATTGTCAGAACTGGGTCTAGAATCCTTCACGCATGACATGGCATTGGAATCAACACATGCAAAACTATACAAAAGGAAAAATAAAGAAAAATAAGGCAAAAGTGAAGAAAAAGGAAAAACTGCATTTCATTAATAAAAGAAACGAACAATGTTCGGGATACATGGTGATTTTTTCATTTGAGGGGAATGGGGAAATTATAAAATAACAACTTTCGGGGAAACAATGATGAAATTTTGAGCTAACTACCAAGACTCCTTCCGGATAAGGAAAGGAGTAGCTTCCCAATTGTTCAATGTGACTCGGGGCCCCACAAATTGCACGTCCATGTTGCTCGTGCCTTCCCCTGCTTCAATCGTATTCACCTCCCAGAACATTTTCTTAAAACCAAGCATTTCTTCATCAAGTTGGGTCTCAATGCACTTTGCTGCAGCAGATGGTTGATATTTTGTACCAGGCCTGATAAAGATGTCGGATAATTTGGGTATGGGTTTGGGCAAGGTCCAGTTTTTCTTGGCTTTAGAGGCTCTTTGGATATCGGCAAAGGTGGGTTTGAACCCTAAACCGAATGTACCTTTATTCTCCGGAAGCTGAACTGGTTGAGTGACTCCCTGCAGTGTTTTGCCTAATCCCCTTCCCGGTGCAAATCCGTTTCTCAGCATTTCTCTGGCCACCATTACAGCAGTTGGTGCCAACATCGGGGTTGGTAACTTTTCTCCTTCGGCAACCCTATTCACCTCAACAACATCCGTCACTTGGTAGACCCAAGGACCCCGATCCCCATCAGTACCGTCAAAAGGTGCTACCACATTACAAGCATTTTCCTCTCCGTGTACAACAATCTCTTGTTGCTCCCATTCAAACTTGACCATCTGGTGTAGAGAAGATGGTACCGCTTTGGCCGCATGAATCCAGGGTCGACCTAACAGCAAGTTATATGATACGACAATATCGAGCACCCGGAACTCCATCGTAAAATCAACGGGACCGATGGTCACTTCCAAAATAATATCCCCCAACGTGTTCTTACCTCCGCCGTCAAACCCTCTCACATTGATACTGTTTCTCCGGATTCTATCCGAGCTAATGTTCAGCTTCCCTAGAGTTGACAGCGGGCAGATGTTCGCGCTCGATCCATTGTCAATCAATACCCTGGTCACGACTGAATCTTCACTCTTTACTGTGAGGTACAATGCTTTATTGTGTTCGGTTCCTTCCACCGGCAGCTCCCTATCAGAAAAGGTAATCCTGTTGGACTCGAAAATTTTGCTGGTAATCTTCTCCAAGTGGCACACTGAAATCTTCTCCGGAACGTGAGCCTCATTTAGAATCTTCATAAGAGCCTTCCGGTGCTCTTCCGAATGTATCAACAAAGATAACAAAGAAATTTGGGCCGGGGTCTTTCTTAACTGCTCAACCACCGAGTACTCTTGTGACTTCATTTTCTTAAGAAATTCTTCTGCTTCCTCCTCCGACACTGGCTTCTTCAGTTGACTTTCTTTTACCGTTTTCATCTTTCTCAGTTCCTCTGGAGCAAAACACCTTCCAGATCGGGTAAGTCCATGCGTTTCATTAATTTCACCAGAAATCTCTTTTCCCTTGTAAACTACTGTTACCTTATTATAGTTCCAAGGCACAGTCTTTGTATTCACCACCGGCATTTGCACTACTGGTTTTATGATTACTGGCTCTGCACTTGCTCCTTTCACAGTTACGATCGTCTTTGCACCTGGAACTACCACCTTTAAACCTCCCATCACTACTGGCTTTGGTTTCTCAACAATTGCTTCCTCTTTCACAATTTCTTTCTCTAACTTGTCACTCGACTTTATCATCATGACGGCCTGAGATGGTTTTTGATTGCCATCACCCTGCACCAGTTCTATCATATTCGTTTCGTGGTGATTCGACAATGGATTCTGGGTAATGTTTGGGGCCTCGGGAGCCTGCACTTCGATTATCCTCTCATCGATAAGATCTTGAATGGCATTCTTTAATTGCCAACACTTCTCAGTATCGTGGCCCAATGTTCCCGAACAGTATTCACATCTGACAGAAGAATCAAGATTTTTCGGGGGTGGGTTCGGATTTTTTGGTGCGATTGGTCTCAACATCCCCAATTCTTTCAACCTGTGGTAAAGACTGGTATATGATTCTCCGAGAGGAGTGAATGTTCTTCTTGCTTTGTTTCTCCAATCAACGTCCGGCCTGGGTCTATTCCGGTTTCGGTAAGGTTTAGGGGTTGGGTATGTGTTTTGGGTATGGTACACATTGTGTGGAGCTTGAGCTCTCCACACGTGGGGTGGTGGTGGTGGATAAGCTTGGGTTTGAGGGTGATGGTAATGTGGCACAGTCGGTGGGTATGGTGGTGGTGGTGGGTTATATGGGCTCGGTGCATTGTAGGGATTTGGCGGGTAGGATGGTGGTGGTGGATTATATGGGGTTGACGGGCTTGGTGGGTGTTGGCGGTAAGGTCTGGGTGGGTTATAATGTGGGTTGCGACTCCAGGGCCTGCTTTCAACGGTTGCCTACTTCTTCTTTCTTCTTCTTTCCCATCACTCCTCCGCTTCCACTCTGTATAGCTTGGTTGGTGGCTTTGATAGCCGAAAAACTCATAATTTTGTTTGTCTTCAAACCCTCTTCTACAAAACTTCCCATTTTCACAACTTCGTTGAAACTTTTTCCAATCGTTGACACTAGATGGCCGTAGTATGTTGGATCCAAAGCTTGCAGAAAACAATCCACCATCTCTCCTTCTTTCATCGGTGGATCCACCCTAGCGGTCTGTTCCCTCCATCTAAAACCGTATTCTCTAAAGCTCTCTCCTGGCTTTTTCTCCAGCTTGGTAAGGGATAACCTGTCAGGTATGATCTCCAGAATTGTACTGAAAATGACTAGCGAAAGCTTGCGCTAAGTCATCCCAAACGAACCATCTTGTATGGTCCTGTCGGGTATACCATTCCAGAGCCGATCCACTCAAACTTTGGCTAAAGTACGCCATCAACAATTCATCTCTACCTCCCGCGCCTCTCATCTTGCTACAATATCCTCTTAGATGAGCTACCGGATCCCCGTGTCCGTTGTACATGTCGAACTTGGGCAACTTAAATCCTGCAGGAAGCTGCACCTCAGGGAACAAACACAGGTCTTTGTAGGCTACACTTACTTGCCCTCCCAGCCCTTGCATATTGCGGAAAGCATTCTCAAGACTCTTCACCTTCCGAGCCATCTCCTCCTGCCCGGCACTTGCTTCTATCATGGGAGCGTGAGACTCGTGTTGTCTGAAAGTAGGCTCCGGGGGGTAGTAGTGAGGATCCTGGATATGGAATATTGGCTCACTAGAAGATTTGTGGATAACAGCGGGCGGAGGTGCCACATATACAGGAGCGACTTGTGGTATAGGAGGTGGTGCTTGCTTGGTTGGAGGTGGTGGCATTTGGGAGGTGGAAGCATAGTAGTGAGGGTAGTCGTGGTAGGTGGAGGACGAGTTCATTGTTGGTGGCTCAGGGTTAGGATTGGCTGGAGGGACATATGCAGGGTTAGCAGGGTAGGCTGGTAGTGGTTGACCTCTCGACCAAGCCTGGTACATTTCAGCCATCTGTTGTCTTAACTTGTACATTTCTTCTTTCATCCCCGCCACATCCACGATCTCTTCTTCGTGAGCAGGGTCTACAATGGTTGCCTCGATCTCCTGGGATACAGCCTTTGTCATCTTTTTGGATCTGGTGTTGTATGAGTGGGTAGCCAGTATGCCAGTTGCCTAGAAAATCTGGACTCACAAACATCAACACTTGTTAGTTGTTAGCACATGAATAAGATGTAACGACTTTAAAAACAAACACATTTGCTCGAGTCGTTATGCATCATCCTGGCCGCTGCTCACTTCAATCATCTTTTCCTTTTTCCGCTCTTTTGTTTTCTTTCTTTCTTTTCTTCTTTTCTTTTCTTTCTTTTTTGCTTTTTCTCTTTTTTTTTTTTTTCTTTTCTTGCTTTTTCTTTTCTTTCTCTCTTTTTTTTTTCTTGTCGTTTTCATAATTACGTTCCTATTTATTTGCCTAGCGGATACAAAGAAATGACATAAAGTAAAAGAATTGGTAACAACACTTTGTTTTCTCATTGATAATTCAAAACCTTGATTACAAAGTGATGTTTTAAGAAAAAGAAAAAGACGATGCATGACCTAAGAGTACATTAATGCACCTAGTGCCCGCGAGGCATCGTTCGGCCTTGCCGCGGGCCTATATGCTAAACCCCTTTGAAGCCTATCCAGGTCGGCCATGACTTGTTGTACAAAAAACTTCACTGCAGATACAAAAGTCCTCCGAGTCATATCTTCACAAAGCTGAGTCTTTCGGGTGATGTATTGGGCGATACGAACAATCTTTTCTCTGATGACCCCTTTTTCTTGCAATAGACGGCTTATTTGCTGAGTGCGAGCATCCAAGGTGTGTTGGTTGTCCTTTTGCACTTGTTGCAGCTTCGATTCTAATCTCGCCATAGTCGTGTAGCAGTGCTCTCTTTCTTCCTCAAGATCTTTGATGATCTTGTTACTTTTGACTGTGGCTGAGATCATTTTCTTTCTAAGCTGAGCTATTTCAACATCGTGCTTGTCATGTAGCTGCCGGACCAACTTGGCTCTTTCCTCGGCGTTTTTGTCCATTTGCTTCCGAGCCTTGACTAACTCTTTTTCAGCTACGTCCAAATCAAAGCTATAGTCGTTCACTTTCCGCCGGAGAATCTCAATTAACTTTTCATCTCGGGCTGAACGAGCTGGGGTCTCGGATGCAATTTTCATCTTGAGCTATTTGAGCCTTCAACATATCATTTTCTTTTTTCAGCTGTTTCTTTTCCACTTCATCGGATGCTGCTTGTAAGCCGCTTTCGAAATGAAGATTTCTCAGTTTATCTTCCAACAGACTGATTTTGGCCTTATATTCTTTCTCCTTGGCCGCCCATTTCAGATTTTCCTCGGATTGCTCTATCAGGTCTTGCAAGTGAGGTCTCTTTGAAAGACGTTCATGTTCAATCCCTCGTCGGTACCATGTGGAGTACCCAGGTGATATCTCCCCCTTTGCTCTATTCGGCACACAAGTATCAATCTTCAAATTTTGGCACTCGTTCCAGATTTGCCGGATTTTTGCTTCCGGGAATTGCCCGTCCGGACCAATCTCCACAGCTTGCACACTGAGATCCCCATCTCTCGGAATAATCTGACACCGACCCAACTGTCGCAGGGCTCTGTATGGGGCATAGGGTTGTATACTCTTCAAACCCATGATCAAAAACGGCGATCCCTCCGTTGGCATGTATATCACCTCGTCAAGAGGTAACCAGTCATACGTCCAATCGATTTGACCGTCAGTTAGTGATCGAAGATACACAATCCAACCTTGGACTCCTTCTGGCAACTTTACTTCCTTTGTCCTCGCATTGAACTCTTCCAAACATGTCCGATCGGCCGAACCATAGCTCGAGAATGAAGGGTGGTGGCACAGATGCTCAATTAGCCAGATTTGCAAGATCAAGTTACACCCTTCGAAGAAGCTAGCCCCTGCTTTGCACGCAGTCAGAGCACGATAGATATCCGCAACAATCATCGGGGCTAGCGTACAATTTTCTTGTACTATCAGTGTGGTAGCTATCCCGGCGACTTTTATATTGATATGTCCATCTTTCCTCGGGAATACCACAACTCCAAGAAATGCTACCAAAAATGCGAACCTCCGGTGTTCTTCCCATTTCGCCCGGTTGGACTTACAGCATAATCTGTTGGTAGGATCATTGAAACCTCCAACGTGTCCAAACCTATTGTAGATGAATCTTAAAGAACAAAACCCGTCGGCCAGATCTTCATTATGAACATTCCGGGCAATTTTCAAAGAGTCGAGGAAGCGATGTACGGTCACCGTCCTCGGAGATACCGGGTATTTTCCTTTCAGCGGAACCTCGGTCTTCCCAATGTAAAAGGCAATCTCCTCCAAAGTTGGGGTAAGTTCAAAATCCGGGAAATGAAATACGTTGTGTGCCGAATCCCAAAACGTGACCAACGCTCTAACCACATCACCTCGAGGAACTATTTCGAGTAACCCCGTAAGGCCTTTCAAGTATCTTTTGACCCAGTCTTGACCATCGGATCCCATGTCCTGCCACCATAATCTCAGCTCCAAAGGGATTTTATTTAGGGAAAATTGTTCATTCATCATCGTGCTCGTCCTGCACATTTATTAAGGTGATTTTATTTAGAAAAGGAAAAATATTTTTCAATGCAAGTTTTCAATTTTGAATGAAAGAAAAGAAAAATGATTTTCGAAGTGGCCATTTTTTGCAAAAACAGACCTTCCGTCGTCCTTTCGGAACATTCGGCCATTTCCAAAAATAGCAATCACCTCGATTATTTGAAAAGAAAATCTTTTTGGTCTTTTTCTAAAAGTGTGGTTGGACCCGTTTAAGGGTTGCCTACGTATCCCACCTAACGGCGAGAATCAAACCTGCGTAGTTCGGTCAGATTATTTGACCAATTATTTCAAAAATGTTCCACCTATTTTTTTTTCAAATTTTCAAATTCTTCCAAGTACCTATTTTCTACAAATCATTATTTTCCTCTCTCTCAACAATTTTCCAATCTCGGGATTTTCGCCGGTCCGCATAACGATCAAGGACAATAAAATGCAACACATAGCGTGCTCGGTCTTTTCAATACCGGGTCACCTGTCCTAGACGGACCCAACCCCTGTGTTGAGTCCCCTAAGTCAAATATGATGCAAATAATCGTCCTAGACCTATGTTCAAAATCTTACAGTTTTTCATAGATTGCTAGACCGTGTACCCGAGCGGACAACTCGAATCGAGGAAGGGGCTACGTACCGGTGACCCGCGGAGTCAATCGGCTTTGTAACTTATCCGGCCTCTGTTTTCTTAATTTAAGGTGACATTTAACAGAAAGGGGAGTCTCAACCAGTAAGCACATCCCCGGGGGAGAAGAGAGAAGGATTTTCGGCACAATTTTATATACAGTCCACATAATATCAAAGCGATAAAGCACATAGCATGTTATTCAAATCACATAATGAAGTCAAACAAAAAACGCGAACGGCAGTTCTAAGGAGCTCGAGTTCTTAAACCCTGAAGTCGAAATTCAGGGTTGGATCCCCAGCAGAGTCGCCAGAGCTGTCACACCTCCCTTTTTACCACCCCAACATGCGTAAGGTGTATAAATACACTTGTAGGGTATACCCCGACGCTCAATTACCCGAGACGGATAAAATAACGTAAGGGAAGGAGTTTTTCCAATTTAAGGACAATCGATTCGGGATTTTATTAGAGATTAATCAGAGTCGCCACTTGGGAATGACAATGGTGTCCCAAGTCACCGGTTGATCCCGAATCCGAGGAATTTTGACTCTAAAAATGTCTGCGAAGCAGAGGTCCGGATAAGGAACTCTGTTAACCCGGGAGAAGGTGTTAGGCACTCCCGGATTCCGTGGTTTTAGCACGGTCGCTCCACTGTCGTTCTTGACTTTTGTTTAACTCAGTTATAGATTTCAACAACATAATGTGCTTTTACGTTAAATATTATTTTTTAGGAATTTGCGGTATCACGAAAACACGCCTCGAGTCATACCGCAACCAGTACGCCTATGACTTTTAGTGTATTTCAGCTTTACCGAGATTTGGATTTGAGTCGCACCAAGTGCACACTCGTTCATAGGAAGGTATATTAAAATCGTGCCCTAAGGTAATGTTTATCGGCTTTTAAATCTTTTGGGAGAAGCTATGGAATTGGCTATTAGCTTTCCCGGGTCTATTTGTGTTTATATCATTACTAAATGGGGGCCCCGGTGTTATTCGGGCGAGGCTCGTCCCAATTTTCATTAAAGGGTTCAATACGTGTATTTAACTACGTTTTCTACACTTGTTCTTTCCCTAATCGTATTATTGGCACTATAATAATCCAGGCCCATAATTTCGCTATTCATCAGGCCCGGTCTCTTCACTTTGCTTAACTAAATCAGCATCAGCCCAGGCCCTAAAGCCCAGGTAGTCTTCAGGCTTATGCTTGAGGCTTTGATATAATTCATGCCGTGGGGTTAAGATAGTTTATATAACAGATTGAAATAATTAAAATCAGAAACGCAAGCAGAATAGAATGAACTCAAAATGTTTTATTCATTAAAGAGAAATCAATACACAACCTATTGAATCGATTATCTATTACAACTCAGACTAGAGCTAAAGGCTATTTATGATCTCAACCTTTGTTAACAAGTTGATACTAACATTAACAGATTCTAAAAGAGAGCAATTCAATTATTCCAGAAGTTCATAGATTAATTAAACTAATTATATACAAATGACCAAAATTGAGTAATTAACCTATACATGACAGTGCTTAATCGACCCAATTACTTGCTAATGTCAACTGAGTTATCCAAGACTGAATGATCTATTCATATGTACACAAATGTATCATTGATTCTAATTCAACTTAGCTTATGCCATGAACCCCAGTCGCGAATGAGTTACTACCTCTTCTGCCTATTCTCTCTTTTGAACCTATTATACCACTTTATAGCCATGTTCGAGCACCAATTAACACCAAAGCTGAACCCGTTTTAACATCATTGCCTATTTTACTTCTTATCTTTTAAACTTGTTCAAACACTAAAATTAATTGATGAAACAGATTAACTAAATGAGCTTCGCATTACTAATGTATGCAAATGAATTGATGAGCCCTAGTTTTAATAGTATTTCTATTTAACTAAGTGATGAAGGATCTACGCCATGCTACTATTACACTACTGATTTCTTCATGAAGTTCATTATCAGGTTATTAATATTGCAGGTATTACTAATTAACTTATGTTTTAAGTTTTCCTAATTAAACTAAGTGACAAGCTATCTACATTATACTACTACTATACTACTACTACTATACTATTGCATTGCCTCTGTTTTTTGTTTCCTACTGTTACATATTACATCAGTCAAGCTATAAACGCTGAAACTAACTAAAGACAATATAAGATCATAACAGGAGAATTAAAAATAAGACTTCATTTTCATTATCTCAGCAGTTACATCTTCAGTGGATTGAGAAATGTACCTTGGTCAAATGAAAGAACACCAATGAGTCTAAGGGGACAGAAGCAAGTATCAGCAATGGTTCACACAAGGAAATGCAACAGTGAGATGAATAAAGCACAGCAACACAGCAACACAGAAACACCAATATGAGAGAAACCCAGCAGATAATCGAACAAGGAACCCAGAAAAACAGATTAAACCCACAAGCTTTCCACACCCGGAATTTCCAGAATGATTACTGCCGAATTGCTATGTTTTCCCTAGTATTTCTTATCAATAATTAGCCTAAGTATAAATTTCAGATTGCTCAAAATGTTGGAACCCAAATGTATTTTTTTTAGATTACTCTTCAGAATTTTCAACCCCCATTTCAGCTCTTTTGAAGGTGTATTTATAGTTATCCTAAGGCTGAAACTTGGGGAGAAAGCTATGGGATTTTTTCCACTTCTCCCCCTCCTAAATTTATTAAATCTACACTTAAGTCCCATTTTCAGTTACCAAAACCCTTCCAGCATGTGCTGGAAGGTTCTAAAGATTCTCTTTTATGGCCTTTTACTAGTATGACCTTAGGGGTTTGAGATTTTTACAGATTTCCCATTTTTAGGAGACCATTATACCCCTAAATCTCTGCAAAATTGCAGAAATCAGGAGTATGAATGTCCCTATTACCCTCCTAAGTTCTTACTAGTTACTATTTTACCTTTTCAATTCCCAATTGTGCCCCTAAGGGCACTGCTGATTTACCAGCTTACCTAGGGCAATTTTCAGCTAGTTTTGCACCTATTTAACTAATAGCCAGCCCTGGTATTAGTATTTAAGGGCTGGCCAGATTTATTTTTAAGAACTATTTCAATTTTAGCCACTTTTAAACTAATTCCAATCAATTAAGACCAATTTATTCCTAATTAAAGCTAATTGCAGGCATAGCCTGTTTTATTGTTATGCTTAACCTATTTAAAAATTAGCCAGTCTCAAGTTGAGACTTAGCTTGGGCTATTAAAGCCATATACTGAACAGTTAGGCCCAAAACCTTTACAGGTTTGGCCACTTTGCTGTTCAGGGCTCAATATAGAGCCTGGGCTAGTCTGCATTTGCAGACATAGCCCCTTTGCACAACCAGCCACTGTTTAACAGTGAACTGTGTGTTAGGGCCTTATAGAATAGGTCAACCCTTTGCAAGGTTGACCATTCTTAGACCAAATTATTAAACTTATAGCCTATTTGTTCATTTTCAGTTCTAACTTATTTAAAAACTAGCCATTTTCATGGAACCTAATGCTAACAGCTATAACCAATTCACCTAGGGTTCAAGCAGTGTTAATCAAACACTTACAATCAACCAGAACCAGTAAAACTAAATCAGTTTCAACATGGATTACATATTAGGACACATAAGATCAAATAAAATGTAATAGTCAACCAAAACTCATAGAAGGCATTTGATATGGTTGAATTTCAGTTGATTAATTCACATTATCTAATTTTATGAGGCAAAGTATGAATTCATGTTAATTAAGACCTAATAACTACCAGTTCAAGTCACATGAAAGTTTGAACAACTCAGAATCACCAAAGGTTCAGGGCACAAACACATATAAGCATAGATTCTCATGAAACGGTCAACATGGTTCAACTAACCTAAGCAGGGTAATCAGAATTCATTTTTAAGTGCTACCCTAGCTTGATATATGCATGTTAAGAGTGGGGATGAAGAACAGAAAAGCCATGAAGAAGCAAAGAATAACATTCCTAAATCTAGCACAAGTGCATGACAAATAAGATGAAGATGATGACAAGAAGAACATGGAGAAACAATGAAAAGGGAAGCCTAAATCTATCATATGAGGGTAACATGAAGAGAAACAAACCCCAAATTGGCATACTCATTCATCAAATAAAAACATATGAGAGATGATATGACAAGAATACTAGACTTGCACTAAAAATGAACACAAACAAGACCACCGGAATGTGAGCAAAGAAGTGAACCCCAGATTAAACACAGGATAACTTGATATAAGAGATGAACAGAGATAGCCAAGCTTTTACCAAGACTAAACACAGAAAGGGAAACAGTAGAGATACTGCAAGCCAATAAAAAGTAATCTAATGCAAAGCTGAGTGACAATTAAACATAGTATCAGAATCAAAACATGCAAGATGACAGAAGGACTACTGAAGATTAACAAGATGAAGTATTCTAATACTAACTAAGGTTATCCAAGTCAAATCTTCAAAAATAGAGAAACAGATCCAAACAAACCAGATAAACCTTAATAACAATGACTAAACGATTAGGCATGTAAGGCATCATGAAGAGAAGAGCAATCATGCTTGTTGAAAACTAACGGATCAATAGCCCCAATACCAATATAGAATCTTAAACTCAGAAGAAACAGAATATATAGAACCCTAGTGATAAACAGTCCAAACAGGATAATAGAAAGATGATTATAAGCCCTAATACTAAACAGGATCTTGAAAGAACAGAAAAACATGCAAGAATACACAGGATAAAAAATATGAAACAAGAGCGGATGAACAGACAAACTGGAACAAGGTACGAAAGATGAGCAAGTTAAACCTAAACTAACAGATGAAACATAAGATATGGAGAATTTACAGAATAGAATAGACATACAGAAACAATGAAAGACAAGAGAACATGAACAAACAGGCAAAGAAATCAAATACATGAACAAACAAGCAAATAAAACGAGTAAAACATGAAGAAGCAGAGAAGGTAAATAAAACACAGAGAAAACACATTAGGGGCGGGGACTTAGCTTGCGGGGCCTGTCCCCCGAGCTTCCTATTCCCTTTTCTTTTCCTTTTCATTCTCTCAGACTCTCCTAGATTCTCATGCTTTCTTCTTGTTTCTCTTTTTCTTCTTTATTCATTTTCGGAGCTCTTTTTCTTTCAATTTTCTTCTGGTTTTTCTTTTAGGCCTAAAGACGAGGCCTTTTGAGTTTTGATTGCAAAAGGGGTGTTTTGGGGATGGTAAAGGACAAGTCTTGATTGGGGGTTGAACTTGGGGTCGCCGGAGTTAGGGTTCCGACGACCCTTTTTGGGATATTCGAAACGTTCTGGGTAGATTCGAGGGGAAAGGCTAGTATGATTGGGTAGATCTCATGAAAAGGAATCGATTGGTATTGGTTTCAGGCAGTGGTTCATTGTTTGGCGATCACCGGCGAAGATTCCGGTGACCGAAACTTCGGATAAGGGTTGGTTTCTTAGGGTTTCTGGGTGTTTTATGGTGGAGAAGAAAGAAAAGAAGGCAAGGGAGTGAAAGGAATGGCCGGCGACCACCGTATAAGGTGGTGGCCGCCATGGCCGTCTAGGGTAAAGATGATGAAGAAGATGAGAGAATTGGGGAGGATTAAGGGCGGCTAGGGTTAGGCAAAAGAAAGAATGAGGCGGCCGCTTCAGACAAGCCCTTTTTATAGGCCAAATATCCGATGAAATCTCGGCCGTTCGTTTGATCAAGATCGACGGCTCTGAATGAGCGTTACTTAAACGCCGTCGTTCGATTGTTAAAGAGGCTAAGGTCTTTGGCCGTTAGATCAAATCACACGGACGGCCCAGATCGCTTCTCTTAATTAATTAAACCAAATAACTCCCCTAATATTCTCGGCCGTTAGATATACCAAAATGAACGGCCATGATCAAAACCAATAGAAGGCCAGGCGGGCCAAATTACTGGGCTAATTCACTGGGCCAGACACACGAATTTCAACTGGCCCAGTTTTATTAAACTTATGTATTTTTGTATTTTTCTGATGTTAATCAATTTTTATGTATTTTCTTTTTATACTTTTTTTTTCTTTTCTTTTTATGAAAAATTATAAATCCTAATTTACCACCTACTCTAATTTTCTAGTATTTTTTGGTAATTTTCTGCTATTTTTTCCTAATTTCTACTACTTAAGCTATTTTACTAATTCTCTAATTAACTAAACTAACAAATTAATTACTACTATTTTTTGATTTTTTCTAATTTCTTACTTATTGAAACACACAAAAATATAACTAATTTCAAACAAAGCAAGTAATTGCACTCAAAAACATTTTATTTTAATTTTGGAATTTAAAGGCTTAGTGCAAAAATCATGTGCTCACACCCACCAAGAAGCACTCCGTCTACAACAAGTAGAGAAAGACTATAATGCAATCATCGTTGATTTGAGAAAAGCAAATGCCACTCTTAGAGAGCGAACTCTTAGGCAAGTCCAGGATGCTAAAGCAGATAGAGACCGTTGTCACAACTTGATGGCACGAATGGAAAGACAAATAGATAGGCTCTTGGACCATATCTCCGGCAACTCTCAAGTATTAGGGGCAAAGAACAGACACATAGGGCAGCTGCTCAGAGAAAAAGACATGATCAGAACCGGGATCAATGAGATCGGGCACTACATTACTATGAGGTGTTTAAACTGCGAACGAGTACCTCGGCCTGCCCTCTTTTCTTCAATCATGGAATGTGTCCACCAAGTCATGGCAGAATTGGGGAGTATACAGAAAGATCTTACACCAAGAACTGCAGCAAGGCCAAACAACGCCCCCCGGGCGCAAAGATTCGAGGCGTTGGAACATGCTTAGAAGAGTCTGTTATTTGAGAGTCTGTTGTCCTTTTAAAAGTTTTTCTCCATTGTTGTCTTTTGCAAGTGTTTCAAGTTTGAAGTTTGGTTTAAATAAAATTCATGAACACTTCATTCATATCTTATGTCTATTGTATTAGAACTACGCTCGGTCTGATTCACGCGGGGACGTGATACGTAGGCAATCCACATAAGATTCAACCACCGCTAAAAAATGGGGATATTAATAACAATAAAGTTTTCAAGGATAAGAGAAGAAGAAAAAGAAAAGCTGGAATGACACATGCGAGGAATACATGTAGAAATGGTTAATTGATTAGGTGCATTACATCCAACGTGCGATAACATGCCTGTTAAATTCAGTGAGCTAACAAGTTTGTTGCAATTTCCAGAAAGTTTAGTAGTGACTTGACAGAGTATACTGGCCGATCACCCTTACCATACCGGATCAAAAGGTCCAATTCCAGCAAGCATGTCTAGTTCAGACAAAAGTATCGATGGGGAGAAAACAGAGATACAAATCATGAAAGAGGAGATGGACCGGTTAAGACAACAAATGACAGAGATGCACCTAGCCTGGGCTAGGGGACAATCATCACCAAACCTTCCTACTCTTACACCAGCACCAGAGCGTCCGCCCATTGATCCCTCGACGAGTGCACCAATCTATCCTTACTATCAAGGGGAAAACCCATATACCTCCCCGGTTTCACCAGTCAGGCAAAATCCTCCTCCCCCGGTTACCCCTGTTTTTGTGGCACCTCCACCCGCTCCTTTACAAAAATCGTCCAGTGAGCCGCTTTTTCAAATCCACGACAATCATTGTTATTCTCCAGAGCCTACTTTTAGGGCTCCTGAACCGCAATCACACACCCCTCACTGGGATAATCCGGCAGAACCGGAAAAGCACTTCCAAAGTTCGGAACATGAGGAAGTTATTAGAAAAGTTAAAAGCCTGGAGCAGTCCTTCAGAACATGCACGGTTTGGGCAACCAGGTCAGTGTCGCTTACAAGGATCTGTGTCCGTTCCCCGATGTCCAGTTGCCGGCCGGGTTCAAAATGCCCAAGTTTGACCTATACGAGGGCATGGTGATCCTGTAGCCCACCTCCGAGGGTTTTGTAGTAAAATGCGAGGAGCCGGAGGACGGGATGAGATTCTGATAGCTTACTTCGGTCAGAGTCTGGGAGGATCTGCGCTGGAGTGGTACACTAGACAGGACCCCAGCAGATGGTTTACGTGGGATGACTTGGCTCAAGCTTTTATCGGGCAGTTCCAGTACAATCTTGAAATAATCCCCGACCGCCTATCATTGCTAAAATTAAAGAAGAAACCCGCTGAAAGTTTCAGGGAATTTGGTTTCCGCTGGAGGGAACAGGCAGCAAGGGTAGATCCGCCTATGAGAGAGAGCGAGATGGTGGATTACTTCTTGCAGACACTAGAGCCAACCTATTTCGGACATCTGGTGACGTCCGTGGGCAAATCATTCACCGAGGTGATAAAAATGGGGGCTATGATCGAGGAAGGTTTGAAAGCCAACAAGATCATGAGCTACTCAGCATTGAAAGCCACCACTCAGGCTATCCAAAGTGGTACCGGAGGAGTACTCGGGAAAAAGAGGAAAGAGGAAGTCGCGGCAGTCGAGTCCGGGACATGGTTCAGAAACAGAGGCCCTGCACCCCAATATAGCCCGCCCCAGCCTCACCACCAAAATTACTTCCACAATCCATATAACCACCCGCAACATTACTATCCAGCACTTGACCCCCATTTTACTGTCCATCACGCACAGTCCTATTCTGCACCTCCCGTCCATGCACCGTGGCGTGCACCAAACCCGCAAAACAATTACC
The DNA here is from genome assembly GCA_032618575.1 of Nicotiana noctiflora. Lineage (NCBI taxonomy): Eukaryota > Viridiplantae > Streptophyta > Magnoliopsida > Solanales > Solanaceae > Nicotiana > Nicotiana noctiflora. The sequence continues at coordinate 51,132 of JASVEL010006101.1, read as the reverse complement.
CACCCCCAAGAGCCTACGGAAACCCCTCGGGCGCGAGTTTTCGTCCGAACCAGGCATTCAAGAGTGATAGGGCGCCAAGGCCAAAGACTTTCACTCCTCTGGGAGAGTCTTACACCAGTTTGTTCCACCGGTTGAAGCAAGTAGGGTTGCTAAATCCGGTTGATGCTAAGCTACCAAACCCTCTTCCAAAGAACCTGGACCATTCAGTAAATTGTGCATACTGCTCAGGATGTCCGGGACACGACACGGAAAAGTGTTGGAGGTTGAAAACAGCCATCCAGGAGCTCATCGACACTCGCAGGATTGAGGTCCAGACTCCAACAGAGCCCAACATCAACCAAAACCCACTTCCAACTCATCATGAGACCAACATGATCGAGTTGGTACGGGTAGAAGAAGGAAAGGAGAAAGCCTCTCAGACTGTAATGATGATCAAGTCTAGCGGGGTAGGAATGAGAAAGGGGCCGAGCCTTGACGAGCCATCCATTTGCAAGAAGGACTTACCAGGAGGGCCGAAAGCAGAAAAGGGAAGTATGAACGGAGTACCGGTGAGGCCGGGGGAAGTAAAAATAGTTGTACCAGGGGCAGCAACCAAGCCCGTCTTGACGGTAGCAGGCGTTCGAATGGATCCTTTCATCATCAAGCCAGCAATACAGTTGCCAATAACGGATAGCAGAGCTATTCCATGGAATTATGATCGGGTCACGACAACCTACAAAGGAAAGGAAGTTAAAGAGGAAGTTTGCGAGGCGCAAGGTTTGACCCGCTCAGGGAGATGTTTTGCCCCTGCGGAGTTGAGGAAGACCGCTCCGGCAACACTGAAAAAGCCGGTAACTGACGAAGAGGCAGAAGAATTCCTGAAAAAGATGAAGCTGCATGATTATTCTGTCCTAGAACAACTGAAGAAGACTCCTGCGCAAATTTCATTGCTATCCTTGCTGATACATTCTGAAGAACATCGGCAAGCTTTGATGAAAGTTCTGAATGAGGCCCACGTACCTGATAAAATCTCAGTGAGTCATTTGGAGAAGATCACCAATAGGATCTTCGAAGCGAATCGGATTACCTTCACCGATGACGAGTTGCCTGAGGAAGGCACTGAACACAACAAAGCTTTATATCTTACGGTAAAGTGTGAGGAGTCGGTGGTTACCAAAGTCCTTGTCGATAATGGGTCCAGTGCTAACATCTGTCCTCTCTCTACACTGAACAAGTTGAAAGTGGACACCGGCAGGATACGCAAGAACATCATATGTGTTCGAGGGTTTGTTGGATGAGGCAAGGCATCGGTCGGGGACATAGTGTTAATCTTGACAATTGGACCAGTGGAGTTCACCATGGAATTCCAGGTGCTGGACATGGTAGTGTCATATAACCTTCTGATAGGGCGACCATGGATCCATGCCGCAAGAGCAGTTCCATCCAGCCTACACCAACTCGTCAAGTTTGAGTGGGACCAACAGGAGATCGTCGTCCATGGAGAGAATGATCTACAACCAGGCACCATCGTCCCCTTTGTTGAGACGGAAGAAGATGTTGGGCCGTGGGTATACCAGATCTGCGATGTGGTATCCGCCAACCGAGTTCCAGAAAGGGAATGCATTCCAAATGACAGAATAATTACTGCAGACGTCATGGTGGCTCATGAAATGTTGAGACACGGTTTCATACCCGGCAAAGGTCTAGGTGCATCTATGTAAGGAATCATACAACCGGTATCTGTGGTTGAAAACGTGGGAACCTTCGGCTTGGGATTCAAGCCAACATCAGAGGACATCCAGCGAGCCAAGAGGAATAAGCAGAAGACATGGGTGCTCACGAAGCCTGTTCCACGCCTTTCCCGATCTTTTGTCAAGTCCGGAGTAAGAGGACATCCGACGACAAAGGTTCCCATTCCTATGGTTAGGCCAGACGAAGAGTTTTTAAGAAAGTTCGAGGACCTATTCGCAGATGTATGCATGCTCGAGGATGGCGAAGGATCCAGCCATGCCGAGATACAGTTTGTGGGATCGAAAGCAAAGTTGAATAATTGGAAGGCTACTCCTCTCCCTGTCCGGAAGGAGTCTTGGTAGTTTGTTTTGGATTATTTTCTTTTGAAATTTTGTGTTGGGATTGTCCCCGAAGTAAAATCCATTTGTTTCACTTCATTTTGATTTGAGTTCGCAAGTTTGTTTTTCCTTGTACCGTTCCCATTAATGAAATTTTGTTCCTTTCGTTTCTAATTTTGTTTATTTTTCCTTCTTTTTACTTTTCTGAGCAGCTTTCTTTCAACTGATCTTAATGATATGGCGTGCTTAAAGATTAATCAACCCAGTCTAGAAAGTCAATCGGGTTTGGAAATAATAACGCATGAAATAAGAGGTGACAAGAGTGAATCGGAATACGGCGATGATGAAGCCGTAGAAGAAATCGGTGAAGAATTAAGTCACTTCGAGGAAAAACCCAAACCAAATTTAAATGATATCGAGGCTGTTAATCTGGGGGACACAGATGACGTCAAAGAAACCAGAATAAGTGTCCATATTGAACCCAACCTGAGAGAAGAGTTGATCAAAACACTCATGGAGTTTAGAGACATTTTCGCATGGTCGTACGACGACATGCCAGGACTCAGCACTGACCTAGTGGTCCATAAATTGCCTACTGACCCGGCATGCCCGCCCGTCAAACAAATACTGCAAAAATTTAAGACGGAGATGAGTGTAAAGATCAAGGAGGAAGTAACCAAGCAGTTGCAGGCAAAGGTCATTCGTGTCACTCGATACCCTAAATGGTTGGCTAACGTAGTACCAGTACCAAAGAAAGACGGAAAGATCAGAGTATGCGTAGACTACCGCAATCTCAACAAGGAAAGTCCCAAGGATAATTTCCCGCTTCCCAATATCCATATCCTGATTGATAATTGCGCCGGACGTGAAATCGGATCCTTTGTGGATTGCTACGCGGGATATCATCAGATCTTGATGGATGAAGAGGACGCAGAAAAGACGGCTTTTATCACACCGTGGGGGACTTATTGCTACCGGGTGATGCCGTTCGGTTTGAAGAACGCAGGGGCAACATACATGAGAGCAATGACTACGGTATTCCATGATATGATACACAAGGAGATCGAAGTATACGTGGATGATGTGATCATAAAATCTAGACGTCAAGAAGACCACGTTGCTGACCTCAGGAAGTTCTTTCAAAGACTTCGAAGATATGATATCAAGCTCAATCCGGCCAAATGCGCATTCGGAGTCCCATCAGGAAAGTTGCTAGGATTCATCGTCAGCCGACGGGGCATTGAGTTGGACCCATCCAAAATCAAGTCTATCCAAGAGTTACCCCCGCCAAGGAATAAAACAGAGGTAATGAGTTTGTTGGGAAGGTTAAATTACATCAAGTAGGTTTATTGCTCAGCTTACAGCAACCTGTGAGCCCATATTCCGTCCGTTGAAGAAAGACGCTGCGATAGAATGGACGACAGAATGTCAGGAAGCGTTTGACCAAATCAAAGGGTATCTGTCAAACCCACCCGTATTGGTTCCGCCTGAACCGGGTAGACCCCTGATTCTTTATCTAACGGTTTTGGAGAATTCGTTTGGCTGCGTACTGGGGCAGCATGATCTTACTGGCAGGAAGGAACGGGCCATTTACTATCTCAGTAAGAAATTCACGGTCCACGAGGTCAAATACACTCATTTGGAAAAGACATGCTGTGCTTTGACTTGGGTAGCCCAAAAGCTGAAACATTATTTGTCTTCTTACACCACTTACCTCATTTCGCGTTTGGATCCGTTGAAGTATATTTTCCAGAAACCTATGCCTACAGGGAGGTTGGCAAAATGGCAAATATTACTTACGGAGTTCGACATCATATACGTGACAAGGACGGCTATGAAAGCTCAAGCCCTAGCCGATCACTTAGCCGAGAATCCCGTTGACGACGAATACGAACCTTTGAGGACGTATTTTCCAGATGAGGAAGTATTGCAAATTGAGGGGTTGGAATTAACTGAGGATCCAGGGTGGAAGCTTTTCTTCGACGGAGCGGCGAACGCAAAAGGAGTCGGAGTAGGGGCTGTGCTTATCTCTGAAACAGGACATCATTATCCTGTTACTGCTCAACTGCGTTTTCATTGTACCAATAATATGGCCGAGTACGAGGCATGTATCTTGGGGTTACGATTAGCGGTAGACATGGATGTACGGGACGTCTTGGTCTTGGGGGACTCGGACCTTCTGGTACATCAGATTCAGGGAGAATGGGAAACCAGAGATTTAAAGCTTATCCCGTATCGTCAGTGTTTGCATGATCTGACCAAACGCTTTCGATCGGTAGAATTCAGGCACATCCCAAGGATGCATAATGAGGTTGCCGACGCTCTAGCTACTTTAGCGTCAATGCTACATCACCCGGACAAGGTTCGTGTCGATCCGTTACATATTCAGATCCGGAATCAACATGCTTATTGCAATATGATAGAGGAAGAAATGGATGGTGAGCCATGGTTTCATGATGTCAAGGAATACCTCAGGTTAGGAATATACCCGGAGCAGGCAACTGGAGATCAAAAGAGAGCTATTCGACGATTGGCAAACGGATTTTTCCTTAGTGGAGGGGTGTTGTACAAAAGAACCCCAGATTTGGGATTGTTGAGATGTATAGATGCAAGTCAAGCCACAACAGTGATGACAGATATACACTCCGGAGTTTGTGGACCACACATGAGCGGATACGTATTGGCAAAGAAGATTCTTCGAGCAGGATATTACTGGCTCACGATGGAGCGTGATTGTATAAGTTTCGTGCGAAGATGCCATCGGTGTCAGATACACGGAGATTTGATTCATTCTCCACCAACTGAATTGCATACAATGTCAGCACCATGGCCGTTTGTTGCATGGGGTATGAATGTTATTGGACCTATAGAGCCTGCGGCTTCCAATGGTCATAGGTTCATTCTGGTAACGATCGATTATTTTACCAAGTGGGTGGAGGCCAAAACATTCAAATCAGTGACCAAGAAGGCGGTGGTGGATTTCGTACATTCCCACATCATCTGCAGGTTTGGAATTCCAAAGATAATCATCACGGATAACGGTGCCAATCTTAACAGTGGATTGATGAAGGAGGTCTGCCAACAGTTCAAGATTACACACCGAAATTCCACACCGTATCGTCCCAAAGCAAATGGTGCGGTTGAGGCAACAAACAAGAATATAAAGAAGATATTGAGGAAGATGGTAGAAGGGTCCAGGCAATGGCATGAAAAGTTACCATTCGCACTATTAGGTTATCGCACTACCGTCCGGACTTCGGTAGGTGCAACTCCTTACTTGTTGGTGTATGGGACTGAAGCAGTAATACCAGCAGAAGTTGAAATCCCATCCCTCCGAATTGTCGCTGAAGCTGAGATTGATGACGACGAGTGGGTCAAAACCCGATTAGAGCAATTGAGCTTGATCGATGAAAAGAGATTGACAGCAGTATGTCACGGCCAATTGTATCAAAAGAGAATGGCGAGAGCATATAACAAGAAGGTACGTCCCGAGAAATTTGAACTGGGACAGCATGTGCTGAAGAGAGTTCTACCACATCAGGCCGAAGCGAAAGGCAAGTTCGCTCCAAATTGGCAAGGACCATTTGTGGTGACTAGAGTATTATCCAACGGCGCTCTATGTCTAACTGATGTTGAGGGAAGATGCACCGATATGGCTATCAATTCTGATGCAGTCAAGAGATATTATGTGTAATTCTTTAATGCATTTGTCAACGTTTGGTTTCGTTTGTGTGTATTTGGCATTTTTTCGGAGAATGAAATGACAGAGGCAATTTTTCTACTACCCAAACACTTTAACCCTTGTTTTCCCCTTTGAGCCTTAATTATTCTTTCATATACCCTCTTTCGGAATCATCGAGGAAGATGTAAAACAAAATAGAAAAAGAAACAAAGAAAAAACACAAGAAAAAGTGAACTACGTTCGACCTGATTCCTTAAAGAGGATACGTAGGCGCCACACGGCTCGGTCATAATAAAATAAAAATCAAAGATTCCCCAAGCAACAAAACTGGGGCAGAAGTCATTGTTTCATTTGAAAAGATAGTGTAGATTCTGAAAGTTGTAATGAGCTAACCGTTGAGATTAAACCCCTTTCTTTAGCCCCACACACAGAAACCACATTAAGGACCAAAAAAGACCTCTCGATCAGTATTTGGGAAATGCCAAGTCATGCGAATGAAACTACGAATGACACTTCAATCCTCGACTGAATCTAGGACTCACAAGCTGAAAAAGGATAGCCCCTTTTGAGGAAATTCCATGGATAATACCCCAACCCACCGCATGGAAAGAAAGCGAAATGAGAGAGTCTTAACGGTGAAAACCCTCGCGGGCACCTTAAGGCGAAGAAAGTTGAGAGAAATAAAATGAGAGAGTCTTACGGTGAAAACCTTTACGGGCACCCTAAGGCGACGGGAGGCCGAGAGAAATGAGAGAACCTTATTAGTGAAAACCCTTTGAAAGGTACTATGAGGTGACAAGGCGAGATGGTTACAAGGCATCTACACGAGACAAGGTTGGGACATTCATTTGCTTCTAGCAAAACGCGGCCATCAGAAAGTGATTGACATAAATGGACTGGGTAGATTAATCTCAAAGGCACGACATAACCATTAAATCAGTTATACATTCAGATAGGTTTTTCCCAGTTTTGAGTTCAGAAAAGTTTTCCTTTTCTTTTATCATTCGTGGTCAGCATTCTTTTTCTATCATTTTTCCTTTTCTTTTGTTTTCGAAAGTTGACTTCTCAAAGCTTACTACCAAGTCTCCTAAAGCGGTACAATGAAGATGAATAGGCGTGGAACGAGGCAATAAGGCAAAAGTCGTTCCGATATTAAGGTTGGAATAACAAGTTGATTGAAAGGTTCACGGGAATTATGGAGTACGATGGACACATATTACACATCCAGAAGACGATTTCTCACAACAGATCATCGACTAAAAGGGTCGGACCAAACCGAAGGTTGGAATAAAAGGAGAAATGAGGGACCATCTACGGAAAGAGCAGCATCCCCAGCAAGTGACAACGTCGTCCCCAAAGTTCGAGGGAAGCCAAGCAGCTGAAAGAGAAAAGGAAAATGGCCCCAACAAGAGTGGCACGACCACTCACTGCATTTTGAAACTAACAATTTTTCTTTGATTTAAAGCAGGAAAAGAGGGTTCGTCAGCGGAAAAGCATACCACCTAGAAGTTTATCAAACTGGGGTAGAAAATTTTCTCCTGTTGCGAAAATTTTCTTGAAAGAAAATACCAGTGGATAAGAATAGAAAGCAACACAAGATTTTGGGAAATACCAGTGTCGAGCAGAATAGTTTTGAAAAAGGCCCGACAATGCAAGGAAGTGATCTTTGAGCCGGTATCATCCCCAGCAGTTGTTGGAGAAACGAAACACTGACTTCGAGATTTCCCCAGCAGCATTATATCCTACAAGTTTTCAAGGGAGCAAAGCGCGAGCCCCAAATGAGGTCTGGGAAGAAGGAAGAGGAAAAGGGATCCCCCGCCAGGGTAATCCTCGGTTAATGACATTTCCATCCCCGGCGAGTCCGAGAGAGAATGAAGGATGAAGGAAATAAAGAATACCTCCACAGCAGCATACTTCCCCAGCAGGTGAGTAAACAGTTTCGAAGATATCTCCAGCAGCCAAAGGAAAAGTAACACGACCCAGTGAGTTATGAGTTGAAGTCAGGGAGCCCGCCTGAAGAATAGAGTGGCGATTTATTTTGAAGTTATAATTGAAGTCAGGGAGCCCGCCTGAAGAATGGAGTGGCGATTTATTTTGAAGTTGTAATTGAAATCGGGGAGCCCGCCTGAAGAATGGAGTGGCGATTTAGTTTCGAAGTTTATGAGTTTAAGTCAGGGAGCCCGCCTGAAGAATGGAGTGGCGATTTAGTTTTGAAGATATAGTGGAAGTCAGGGAGCCTGCCTGAAGAATGGAGTGGCGATTTATGATTAGAGTGTGTCGATAAAGTCAGAAGCCCGCCGGAAAAGCAGAACGGCATCTCGGTTCCTAAGACTTGATAAGGATAGTGAACAATCGAAAAGGGATAGAGTGTAACGGAAGTCAGGGAGCCCGCCTGAAGAATGGAGTGGCGATTTAGTTTTGAAGTTTGTGAGTTAAAGTCAGGGAGCCCGCCTGAAGAACGGAGTGGCGAGTTATTATTTTGAAGTGTTGTTGAAATCAGGTGCCCGCCCGAAGAATGGAATGGCGATTTATGATTAGAGTTTGTCGATAAAGTCAGAAGCCCGCCAGAAAAGCAAAACAGCGTCTCAATTTCTAAGATTTGATAAGGATAGTGAAGAATCGAAAAGTGACAGAGTATAACGGAAGTCCCCAACATGAATCCAAGTTCATGATCGGAAGGAAGGCAACAAGGATCAGAAAGATAGATTCAGACTTCGAAGGAGAATAGTTCGAAGATCACAAGGAAAGGACCAATGGTCGGAGTTCGGCAATCAAGATTGGCCGAAATAACAATTGTCAAAAGAGAAGAAGCATGTGAAGAAACATCAGAGCCAGCATGATGGCAAGGAACATGGCAAGATCAAGCTGAAGAGATAAATAAGAATTTGCAATATTGTAATTTAGTCTAGCTTCTTATTTTTCATTTAGCACGGTGTAATAAGGAGATCGGTTGAGCAGTGGCAACAGCAGCAACAGCAACAACAGCAGTAACAGCAAGATCACAGCAATCATGGTAGTCCCAGCTACCAAAACTTCCCGAACTACATGACCTGATTCCTGTTTAGCCCAGGATATGTAGGCAACCTCTGAAGCAGGGTGCGGTCAAAGTTTTTCAAAATGCTTCGCAATGGAATACTCGGACGGGTAAAAAACGTTCATAGTTGCTCACTTATCTTTGCACGGAAACTCTTCGTGTCCCCGAGCAAAGAGGGGCACTTGTGAGCACGTGATTTTTACCCTACACATGAGTTATTCCTATAAAATTCAAAATAAATGATTTTTCCTTATTTTTGTGTGAATCTCGTGTTAGTTGTTTTGCATGTTATTTGCGTGTGATAAATGAAAATACAAAAATTGCATTTTTCTTAGGAAGTTAATTCATTTTTTTAACAAATTAAAGAAAAAATCAAAAAAAAATTAGTTAGCTTTTTAAATTGAAAAAAAAAGGGTAATTAGTTAGTTTTAATTAGTTCCAAATAATTACAAAATAATTAAAATACAGAAAATACAAACAAAATTGAAATACAAAAATACAAAAAAAAATATACAAAAAGAATAAAACACAAAATACAAAGGCAAGAGGTACAATACAAAAGATTTGGGCCCAAAATTAACCCAGCCCACACGCCTAACCGCCCCAGCCCAACCCCATCTCCCATCTTTCAATCTGGACCGTTGATCTCTCTTGATCCAACGGTCCAGATCACCCTATCACAACCCATTACCCGACCCCAACCCGTTTTCCCGGATCGACCCAGCCCCAATTCAATCAAACGACACCGTTTATACCTGAAAGAATAATCTAGGCCGTTGATCACGTTTGATCCAACGGCCTAAACTGATTCGTGCGTTTTAACTCCACAAAATACCCCCCAAACCCATTTTCCTAAATCATTTTCATCCATACCCCCACCCTCTCTATCAGAGACAAGGCTAGGGTTTAACCCTAGCCGCCACCCTTTACTTCACCGGAAAAACACGGCGGCTACCATCCAAACCCAACCAAATCAACACCCTAGCCCCGCCTTCATCTCCTCATCCCCAATCACCAACGGGTTTCTTTCGAAACATAATCGAATCCCTCGAATATTCGATTACTGCCTGACCCTAAAGTCCCAAAGAGACGGAATCAATTCTTCACGATTGATTTCGGTTGAATGTGATGTTAATCGTTTGTTCTCAATGAGAACATGCGATTAATATCGGATTTGACGAGAAATCCGAAAATTTGGAGCTTCAAGGTTTTTCCCTTCGTATCTCGAGATTTTCCGTTAGGTATTTCAGTTTTTTTTCCTTCTTATTTATTCAATTTTTCTCTCTGTCTCTTCTTCTACTCGTTTCTTTTATTTTTGTTGTACGATCAGTTTATATTATGATTTTTTCTCTTCTTTTTTGATTGTTGTTAGTTTTTCTTTTGAATCTATAGACTGTCTCGCTTATTGATTTAATTTGGTTTGGCCAATAATCTAGACTCGCATAGCAATATGTCTTAAATTAATTCGTGACATATTGCATTTTTTAGATAAATTTGTTTCAATCTTAGGACTTTTAGGCGGATTGTGCTGATTCTGTTTGTATAAGCGATAGAATGGCTTTAACGTGTGAATGTTTAGAAAACTTTCAGAATGTGAATAATATTTTAAAGGTATTAATCTAAGAAATTGAATCAAGAGGTATGCACATTGGTTGTCAGGGCATGTTTGGGTTAAAATATAGGCTACTCATACCAATTGAATTAATTTTATAAGGGAAGGGGCTGTCAGGGAATATTTGGTCAGAAAAACAGTTTGTTAAACTCTTTTGAATGCTTTCGAAAGCTGGAAAATGAAAACACATGGAGAAATGATTAAAAGGGTAGAGGGAGGCATGTGCAAGGGAAGGAGATGAGTTGTTATTTTGGTTTTAAAGGGGTTGGCCTGGTTTTTCTTTTGGCTATAAAGAGAATGGAAACTAAACACTTAGGGGGAGACATATACACTGGAAAGATACAGAACAGAGAGAACATTAGGAAACATTCTGAAATAGATTCAAACATTGAGAATATTGAGAATACACATTGGAGAGAATTTCAAAGAAAAACTGTTAAGAAGATTTTTTTTGTCATAATCTGAGACCTTGTTCTGTATTTACTTGGTTAAGTGGGGATTCGGAACTCGATTTTGGTTGGTCAAACTGCATTCTATGGTTTGAAGTTGATTGGTTTTTTTTGGTCGTCTAGTTTTGGTTTAAGTTGCTGCCGCATTTTGGAGACATTTTCTTGGTCTATCGGTGTCATTTGTTGGTCTGGATTGTTGCTATTGCTGGTATTAGTCTGTTGTTGACTGTTGCTGCCTCTACTGATTTTCTTTTCTCTCCTCATCACTTTCAACTTTCCAGGTATTTTTCTAGCTTCAGTTGTGGTTGAAAGATTGAACCATTCAAGGTGTACTAGTTAATCAAAGAAGGAAAATCAGATTTGTGTTATTCTGATTCCCCTCATTTTGTTTAATATCCTGCTATTTTGAATGCTATTACATTGTGATATTAGTATACAACTAGACGATTGAGATACATCATTAATTGTAGTTGTTGCGGTGTAAATGGACTGTGCCTACTATTTCAGGTGATGTGTTAGCCATGATACGAATGTCCAGTCATTAGTTTTGTATTCAATCAATACTAAAACCGTCTGAAATGTTAAATGAATGCATCAGCAAATATGAAAGTTATAAATAGGAACTTTAGGATATTAGTTGTGCATTTTCAGCGAGGTTCGAGTTTTCCCGGTCGGAAGTTTATCCTTGTTTGAACTTTGAAAGAAGCAGTCAATTAACTGCACAGTTCCATCGAGGTTGTGCAGTCTAAGTCTTCCGGTATTAAGCATTTCCAGGTTTATTTGGAAAAATATATCTAAGGCCTGTTTCTTAACTTGTTCTTGTTTAATATCGATTTTGATGTCTTGTGCATTTATATGTGAATGAATGAATTTTTACTTTTTCTAAGGCCGATGTTCTTTTCGTTTAGTCTTCATGCCTAGTTGATGATAATATTACAGTAACTGAAATTCGCATGCTAAAATAATTATTTAATGTAGGTTGCTACATTGGTTAATTAAGAAAAGTTTGGATTTAAGTTGATTCTAAATGTAAATAGGCCGTCGTGGTAATTTCGCCCATAATTAGAAGTGATCGGTGTGTTGGAATCATATTAGTAAAATTGGAATGGGTTTTTGGTCGAGGATTTGAAACTAGAAAGGAAATTGGACTTGAGAGCACTTTCTATTACTCTTATTTATGCTTGGTGTACGAAGAGTAAATTACAGTAATAAGCCCTTATAATTTGAGGCGTGCCTTTTAGCGAATTTTTATGACCCTTGCAAAGGTCAAACGCGTAGACGCATTAGGCGCGATTTTAATAAATTTACCTTCTTAAATACGGGTGTGTATTTCATGCGGCCTAAATCCAAATCCCAAAAATGTTGAATAAGAATGTGTCGAGGATCCAGGTGCATTTCATGTGACGTGATTCGAAACATATTGTTAGACGACGTTCTTTTTTTGTAAATAATAATAATAATAAAAGTGGTAAAGGGATATTAATTTGCATTAAGTATATAACTGTTAAAATCAGATAAATAAGCCGAATATGACAGTTAAGCGACCGTGCTAGAATCACGGAATTCGGGAATGCCTAACACCTTCTCCCGGGTTAACAGAATTCCTTATCCGGATTTCTGGTTCGCGGACTGTTAAATAGAGTCAAATTTTTCCTCAATTCGGGATTCAAACCGGTGACTTGGGACACCATAAATCTCCCAAGTGGCGACTCTGAATCTCTTAATAAATGAATCCCGTTTTGATTGTCCTTTAATTGGAAAAAACTCCTTCGCACCCTCGCGGGTAAGCGCGCCAAAAGGAGGTGTGACAGTCCCAGATGAGAATGATGAGGATGCTACCAAGATTTATCAGAAATACTTGGAAGAATGTCTTACTACCAAATGCATCATTCTCGCTTCTACCAAAACAATTGACAACTTATCAATTTACCAAAATAGACGTCTCCACCATTACTAATCAATCCACTAGCAACCACAAATACTAATTATCTCTAACTTTAATACTAAAGAACGATACTCCACATAGGATAATTAGCAAAATAATACTCATTACACTAAAAGAATGACTATGGAGCAACTCTAAGAATTCAAATAAACGACCATAACAATTGATAAAAGCCACCGCCCACGCGAACAAGTGCGAGGCTCAACAAGAATTCTCAACTTGCGCGCTATAATTTACGAAATTCTCGCCTGTGTCAACTATTGTCTCTGTAAAACAAAATTAGAGGCGAATAAGTCAGTAGCTTAGTGAGTAATAATACTTAACCACAAGCATTTTTATTTGGGGACAAGTCAGAAAATATGCATGTGTAATAATAATTAGAAACTATCATAAAAATAAAACGCCCTTTCAAAAACAGTAATAATAATCAGTCTCATTGTGTGTTTCCTGTAACAGAAATCAATTTAACAATTCAATAACAAACTCAGTAAGCACTGTGTCATATAAAATCTTTATGTTTGGGGGGTTTCCAAGGAAGGATCATGTAATTTGTATCACTGTACGGACTCCTTCATAAAAGGAGTCAAATATAACTGTGGGTCCCTACTCAAGAGAAAAACTATAACTTTATGCTAGTGCTACCTTCCCACTAGCGATGACTGTAACTATAATCGGTAATCTGTAAATACAGAGGGCCGGTGGATTGTTTTCGTTGTCACCCAAGTTCGGTTTGAATTGTTCAATTGTTGGTTGTTGTTTGCTTTTCTGGTTGGCTCGGTTCAAGGCCTTAAAACCCTTTTCGGGATATGATAGAGCTTCAAATACTTCACCAGTTCTCATTGAGTTTCTAGCCATGCACATGTACAACCAATTAAATAGACGTTAAATTTTCGATGTGAAGATTGGGTATAGAGAAAACATACTACACTAAAAATTTTGTACTTGTTTCAATTGTAATTGATAACACCATTAATTCCCCAGCAATGGCGCTAAAATTTGATAACGCCCAACTATGCCTTATAAAAAAATACGCGGACGTTGCAGATATAATCTTAGTATTTAGTCTAGAGTTAAATCCACAGGGAATTAACCTATCAATTACTTGCGTTAGACTTACTAAATTCCACGGAATCAACTTTCCAAATATTGTGAATAACAATCGATGGTATTTCTACTAACTACCAATGACAGTGAATAAATAGTTGAAAACTAACTATGGACAGTAAATAAATATCCGGGCTCCTCTCGATTGGCTTTATATCTTTATTTTTGACCCCAAAACACTCTATATCCTTCTCCTAACTCGGAGTAGCTCCTGCAAAACATAAAAACTCAATTAGAGCATTTTGTTATCATTTAGCATTTAAAACAACAATAAAGTATGGCTAATTTAGAGCATTAATAGCATCTATATCGCATAATATAGGCTATTATCACATACCATTACCCGTTTTCCTCGAGTAGGGACTATCGTTATATTTGACTTCTTGCGAAGAAGTCCATAGTTATACCGATTACATGATTCATTTATTACCTCCCAAATACGAATATTGATATTATACAGCCGTTACCGAGCTTATTATGCAATTGTCAATTGTATTATACTACAATAAAAATATGGCGAGACTGAAAATTGTTTATTGTTTCTTAAAGGGCATTTTAATGGCATTTTTTGTTTGATATACTAGCATCTTTTCGGACTTATCCTTAATAAAAACTATTGCGGTTAAGTGTTATTACTCACTGAGCTAGCAACTCATTCCCTAGTAATTTTTTTACAGAGATACCAATTGACGTGGGCGAGGATTCGTTAATTAAAGCGCACATGTTGATAGTTCTTGGTGAGCCTCGCACTTGTTCACGTGGGCGGAGATTTTATTTATTGTTATAGTCTTTTCATTGAACTCTTAGGGTCGCTCCATAGTCATTATTTTAGTGTCATGCGTATTTTTTTGTTATTACAGTCTTATGTTGAGTATCATTCTTTATTACCAAAGTTGGAGATAAATTAGTATTTTTGGTTGTTAGTGGGTTGATTAGTAATGGTGGAGACTTGTTTTGTTATTATAGTCTTGTGTTAAGTATCATTCTTTATTATCCAGACTGATCATTGGCCACTTAAAGTAAATTTTTTTTGAAAAAAGATTATTATTGGCAACTAAAAACTTTTCGTGTTCGTTATTAATTAAGCAAAAAAAAAAATCAATTTTGTCATATTATATGCATGCCAAAAATCTAAATTCTAGTTGATATGGAAAGGTAAATGAGCAGTCTAGAGTAAGGGAATGAGGATTATAGTTAATGATTTTTATTTTTACTTTTTTGTAAATATTAAATATAATGGTTAATTAATTTTTGGCCCACGGGCTGGCCCTGGCTGAGCCTCGATCAAGCCTCAAGGGCTAGTATGCTAACTGGGGCCGGGCTTATAAACAATAATTTTAAACGTGCTAAAAAAATCCTAATTTAACCCTCTCAAATAGCGGACTGAGTTGGACTGGCCTCACAGACCATATTCATTTTGACCGCTCTAATAGTTATCATTGAAATTTTGTTGTAACAAGATGATTTCTATTTTATTCTTCTCAACAGATGATAAATCAAAAGGAAAAAAATTCCAAACAAAAATTGGTGACTAATAAAGAACTAAATGCATAAAATGAGAAATGAGTACTAGACGTGAGTGGCATCTCGTGATCAAATATTAATTAATCCAGGGTTTGTTAATTATATTAAAAGTTAAAAGTTGATTAGAAGACAAATTTTAAAAAGTTTCCATTTGCCAAGTTGCTTATCTTTCTGTCCTTTTTTCTTTTCTCTTTTTTCTTTTTTAGAATTTGAAGGACAAGTTCATTGTACTGCAAAATGCAAGCTGTTTTTTCAGACTCGTAAAATATTTAACACTTCATAATGACAGATATATTACTTCCAATTATTTGTTGTGCAACTTGCAAAGGAAAGGCGAATTTAACTTAACTATACACTTGTTATTTAAAAAAAAAACACTATATGTACATTTGTAAAGAATTTTTGCATTTTCAGTATTTGTTTTGGATGATTGTTATTAGAGGTGTACATAGGTTAGATTGGTTCGAATTTTTTTAATTACCAAACCAAATTAATAATGTCAGTTTTTTACATTTTTAAACCAAATCAAACCAATAAAGTCAGATTTTTCAATTTTGATTTTTCTAGAATTTTTCGATGTTTTTCGGGTTTCTGAATTTTTTCTAGTAAAGTCTTCATAGAACAAAATATGTAAACTTCTGCTCCAATTATTTTTTTAATCCTAGTAGGATGCAACTATATAATATATTTTTTAAGAAAATAATACAATAATATGAGATAAGTCATAGCATTGTAAAATCTTCAATAACAAAGATTATAAAATTACATAAAATAAATAATTGTTAATTAATAAGCAATAATAAAAATAAAAATAATCTAAAAGTACTATATTGGTCATGCTAAAATAAGTATAGCTAATAAGTAATATTGACTACATAACTAAACATTAATGAAAAAGATAAACTAAGTTATGCATTTTTATTATAAACTAATGTAAAGCTAAAAATAAATATCTAACACTATTGTTATTTCTAGCATTGAATTGAATTTATTTTGTTAGCAATAATATTAATTTGAAATTTATTTGAGTTACTATATTTATGAGCTATAAAATTTATTGGATCATTCAAGAATGTTAAGTCCAATCTTAAAATAATACATTAAAACATAAACTATGAAAAAGTTTAAGAAATATTTATAAATGACATTAGGATAAATATTTGTATGTATAAAATATTTTAAAAATTGTATCAATATAATGTCGGGTTGGTTTGGTTTCGATTTGACTTTTTTAATTATTTCAAACCAAACCAATTACGATCAATTTTTTCCAATACCAAACCAAGCCATATCGGATTTATTATTTCGGTTTGACTCGGAATATCGATTTGGTGCATCTTATCGATTTTTTTGTATACACCTAATTGTTATATATCGTATTGTATTGTATTGTATTTTAATGATTAGTGACTTGAACAGATTATATTATTTCTTGCAGTTTTATAATGTCACACGCCAACAGTTAAAGGTTAAGCTTACAATATTATAAAAAAAGTATGATACAAAGTAGAGTTATTATTATACAAAGAATGGGATAAAAGATAAAATATAAATCAGATAATAACTAAGGACAAAATGAGAAGAAAAAACAGTAGCGACGTGACCACACCAAATCGACGATTAGATAAAACGAAATATTTTATTATTGTGTAACGACGAATTTAATAATACAATATAATAAATTTAAGTAACAGCTAAAACAAACATTATATTTAAAATAATAGTAATAGGTAACAACCCTCCAAACATACATTATTTGTCAACATATTTATTTGAATTGAATGATTAGAAGAAAATAATAATCATCAGTTAAATTAGTGATTTCATTCCAAATGGATAAGTCATATAACATTAAGTACCTTTTTAAACTACTCTCCAAATTAAATACATTCACAAGTTATTTTTACCCAATTTGAGTTATATTTATCACTTTCCATATTCTAATTTGATTAGCCAATTTCTAAATGAGTTTAAATTGCATACACCATTAAAGAAAAATACGAGGACATAATTTGTAGGAGGTCGAGATTCTCGACTCGAGAATTAAGGTAGAAGTTTCTTTTTTTTCTTTAGTTTCTCACTCGGTATACGGTATTTATTGGGCCCGGCCAAATTTGAATTCACGTCGAAAAATTTCATATTGGTTGTAAAGCGCTCCCTAATAAAAACGATTTCATACCCAGAAACTCGAACCCAAAACCTTTGAATAAGGATGAAGTAATATTTATCGTTCTACCACAACCCTTGTTGGTTAGGGTAAAAGGTTAGTAGGTTGGCTTGAGTGTATCTCTTTTCTATTCCTGTAGTGTTAGTACTATTATAGTATTTTCTTATACTTAGACCTTTAGTATTACTTGTTAGTTCTTTTGCTTTGATTTTCTTATATCTTATTTTATTATTGTCATCGTTTATTGTTTATGCTTCGTTTTAATCTTGTTGTCAACCAAGGATCTAAACTTATATAAATTTATAAATCAGGAATAAGAACTCACATAAGCTGTCCTTCCCAAACCCTACATGTAAAATTATACTGATTTATTGTTATTCTAAATTTCTAAATTTTACTTGTAGAGAGAAACTAAAAAAAATGATTTAAAATAAAATAAAAAGACGGATGCAATAAGTAACCGGTAAGTGGACGGTAGTTAGCTCGTTTGAGGTACACAGTACGACCACAAGTGGCTTAGCTCTGAAGAATAACCGGAAATACCGGTTTTAGGGAATGATTCATTGAACGCACCAAATACATTTAATTTGTAAAAAATAACTTAATTCATATCATATATACTACTCTAAATTTTATTTTATATATGTACTATATAATATGGCCACATACCTATTATGAAGCAAAGAACCATTCTTTCCTTTTTTTCTTCACTATCTGACCTTAAATTCTCTCTTTTTTCCCCTACTTTTGGTGGGGTTAGCTGTTTTCTTGAAAATTTTGGATTTTTTCAACTGGAATGCAAATTTTGGCTAAAGATCAAATCTGGGTTGTGTTTTTCTTGGTTCAAAATCTGATCTTTTTTCCTTTATTTTGTGGAATTTTTTATTCTGAAGAACAGCAGCAGCTATGCCTACTCTTGTTAATTACAGTGGTGAGTTCATTTTCCTTTTTTATATATTGAAAAAAAGTTCTTGATTGTTAATTTTTTTAATTAATTCTGTATCTTAGATAAAGATGAATTTTTAGGTTTAGTTCCAATGATTAGTATTTATTGTTATGAATATAGTCTATTACTCTGTATAGGTGCATGATTATTGAGATATATATAATTTACTGTAAATGACAAAAAAGGGAAACTGAATCTATATTAAAAGATGGTAATTTTAATGAAGAAACTGAAAAAAAATACTAACTGTTTTGGTCTTTGTATCTATAGAATTAAAGATAGGTAATTTAAGTCTGGATTTGCTCATTTTTAATGAGTTCTCAATTCAGTATCTTGATTAAGGATGAACTTTTAGGTTTACCAATGATTTATTTAGAATGAATAGAGTCCATAAATCTGTATA
The DNA here is from genome assembly GCA_032618575.1 of Nicotiana noctiflora. Classification (NCBI taxonomy): domain Eukaryota; kingdom Viridiplantae; phylum Streptophyta; class Magnoliopsida; order Solanales; family Solanaceae; genus Nicotiana; species Nicotiana noctiflora. The sequence goes on along the minus strand of JASVEL010006101.1, from coordinate 32,218 downwards.
GGTGCATGATTGTTGAGATGAACATGAGCATTAATTTACTGAAATTGACAATAAAGGAAAAAAGTACAAAAAAGTATAACTTCTTTGTTTGGCTTGTAATCTGAATCTATATTTAAAGACAGGTAATTTACTGAAGAAAATTGTGGATAAAAATTTGTACTGTTTTGATCTTTGTATCTAGAACTGTTTTAACTATCTTATCTGAAAATATGTACCTATTAGGTAGATCTACAGCTTCAATTCACATCTGATAATTGTTTATCTGTTCATCTTTTGCAAATAAGAGAACTTGGTAATACTTGAAATTTATATGAAAGTTTGTAAAAAATGGCTTGACTGCATATTGTCAATTCTTTTTTTTGTTTTCTAGAGAAATTTTAGTATGCTATAGCATGTTGATTTGAGGGAAAAGATAGCTGATGATGTTTTTTGCTCTTTGGACTTCAGGTGATGATGAGTTCTATTCTGGTGGGCCATTTTGTTCTGCCGAAGTTTACTGCCCTCCTAGGAAGAGGGTGCGCATTAGTAGCCCGTTTGTTGTTGAAGACCGGTCAAAGGATCCATCTCTTGAAATTCTTCCCGATGAATGCCTATTCGAGATCCTCAGACGATTGCCAGGAGGCCGTGAAAGGAGTGCAGCAGCTTGTGTTTCTAAGCGTTGGCTTATGTTGTTGAGTAGCGTGCGGAACTCCGAAATTTGCACGAGCAAGAGCCAGAACAATCTGTCAAGTGTAGAGGAAGTAAATGGGGATTCAAATGACACAACAATGATCTCTAAAGATGAAGATCTTGAAGTAGAATGTGATGGATACCTTACTAGGTGTGTGGAAGGGAAGAAAGCTACTGATGTTAGACTTGCTGCGATTGCAGTTGGAACTTCTAGCCGTGGGGGACTAGGAAAGCTTTCTGTCCGTGGGAGTAACTCAGTTCGTGGTATTACTAATGTTGGCCTATCCGCAATTGCACATGGTTGCCCTTCTCTTAGGGTCCTATCATTGTGGAATGTTCCTTCCATTGGAGATGAAGGTCTCTTTGAGATTGCAAGGGAATGCCATTCATTAGAAAAGTTGGATCTGTGCCAATGCCCTTCAATTTCAAACAAGGGACTTGTTGCTATAGCTGAGAATTGCCCAAGCTTGACTTCTTTGACAATTGAATCTTGTCCGAATATCGGAAATGAGGGATTACAAGCTATTGGAAGATGTTGCTCAAAATTACAGTCTCTTACCATTAAGGACTGCCCTCTTGTTGGGGATCAGGGAGTAGCTAGTCTTCTGTCATCGGGTGCTACAATGTTGACAAAAGTGAAACTACAGGGTCTAAACATCACGGATTTCTCGCTTGCTGTTATTGGTCACTATGGCAAGATGATTACCAATCTTAATCTTAGTTCACTCCGAAATGTGAGTCAGAAGGGATTTTGGGTCATGGGTAATGCTCAGGGTCTCCAGTCTCTGGTTTCTTTGACAATCACCTTATGCAGGGGAGCCACAGATGTTGGTCTTGAAGCTGTGGGAAAGGGATGCCCGAATCTGAAACATATGTGCATTCGCAAGTGTTGCTTTGTTTCTGATGGTGGACTGGTTGCTTTCGCCAAAGCTGCTGGATCTCTTGAGAGTGTACACTTGGAGGAGTGCAACAGGATTACCCAAATGGGTATCCTTAATGCGGTTTCCAACTGCAGGAAATTAAAGTCTCTTTCCCTAGTGAAGTGCATGGGAATCAAGGATCTAGCTCTACAAACTTCCTTGTTGTCTCCATGTGAATCTCTTCGGTCCTTGGCTATCCGAAGCTGTCCGGGATTCGGGAGTAATAGCTTAGCTATGGTCGGTGAGCTCTGCCCCAAGCTGCATCAATTGGATCTCAGTGGGCTTTGTGGAATAACAGATGCTGGTCTCCTCCCGCTGTTGGAGAGCTGTGAAGCAGGACTTGTTAAGGTGAATCTTAGCGACTGCCTGAACTTGACAGATCGAGTGGTACTCTCATTAGCTAGGCTACATGGTGAGACCCTGGAATTGCTGAATCTTGATGGATGCAGGAAGGTTAACGATGCAAGTTTGGTGGCAATTGCTGATAATTGCCCATTGCTTAATGATCTTGATGTTTCTACGTGTGCAATAACTGATTCTGGTGTTGCTGCTTTATCTTGTGGAGTGCAAGCTAATTTGCAGGTCCTTTCCTTATCAGGTTGCTCGATGATATCAAACAAGAGCATTCCTTCTCTTAAAAAGTTGGGGGAGAATCTACTTGGTTTGAATCTCCAACATTGCTCCATTAGTTGCAGTGCAGTCGAGCTTCTTGTGGAGGATTTGTGGAGATGTGATATTCTCTCCTAAACCAAATGAGCACAAGGAAATGCATCGAAAGGGGTTTGGAAGAACAAGCAGAAAAGTTATTTGGTTCATTCAGCTTCTAGCGAAACAGAAGCACACATGAGTGTTGTTTTTTAGCCCGTGTATTCGCGGCCATCTGATACTTCAGTGTCTCGGTTGTTTTCCGGGAGGCTATGGCAAACCACTTTTTTCCAGGCTTCATCAAGTCTAAGCCTGCTCCGACATTTTTGGTCTCACATTTTATGGAGACTCTCTATCTCGGCCATACTTTCCTGAGAATACAGTCACCGAGCACTGACTTCAAAATTTTCACTCATGTTGCTCCTTGTAAAGCTAGGCAGCTTGAATCATTCAGCTAATACTTCTGTGGATGGATTCGTCATGCATTTTCCTCGGTATTCTACGTTACAGAATCAGACAGTGGTTTCATAGTTTATCAAGTTAAGAGAGTCTTTAGTGTTCATTGTAAGTATCTACTTTGTGTATTAAGCTTTAATTGCTTTGTGCAATTCTGTAGTTTGGTGCCTGTTATTCAGGGGCTTGGCCTTACAACCTACCTAGGTTGTTTTTTCCTTACCAAGTCCTAGTTTTTGATAGGATTATCAATCCTATTTTTAGCAGGTTTCCAACATTTTCAGATTTGCACACTGCAACTATGTTTTATATTAATCAAAGTGATAGTTTGTTTTCAATTGTGTTTGTCTGTTATTTGTTCCTTTTCAATTTTTTTTTAATTTTAAAAAGGGCCACCTGATGCACTGTGATTTAGCTATGCGCGAGGTAAAACTGAATTAGAGTGGTTTATTGTACGCAATATTACCGTGCATAATTAGTTCTTTAATTTTAGCCACATGGTGCTCTATCAATACTAATAGCCTTTAATTTTAGCCACATGGTGCTCTATCAATACTAATAGCCTGTTTGGCCGCAACATTACCGTGCATAATTAGTTCTTTAATTTTCGCCACATGGTGCTCTATCAGTACTAGTACTAATAGCCTGTTTGGCCAAGTTTCTTTTGAGGCAAAAGTATTTTTTGTTGTTGTCAAAAGTGTTTTTTTTCTCTATAAATAAGGTGTTTCGCCAAGCTTGTCAAAGAAAAAAAAAGTACTTTAGAGAAAAATATACTTAAAAGTAATTTTTTAAAGCTTACTTGCTGCCCAAAAATATTTTTGAAATCTATTTGCCAAACACAAACCAAAAATAGTGAATGGAACTACTTGCAAGTGCTAATAGTTGTATAATATGGAGATCAAATATGTCACAAGCCTAAACCAAATCAAATTTCAAACCTTGCTAGTTTCTTGACTATGTCTTTTTTAAACAATTAGGAGGATAGTTTCTTGAGAAGTTCTTTCCAATATAACAAAAGAACTCAACACATGAATCAGGCAAATGATAAAAGAATTTATCTCCTATATACATCAATAATGTAAAAGAATTCTTACATTATAAGGTCTAGATGCAAATTTAAGATTTAAATTTGATGGATTCATCATCCTTTAAATTTTTTAAACTTTACTCAATATACATATGAAATTATAGGTTCAAAATTTAATACTTATTGAATTTTCATAATTTTTAGTAGAATCATAGCTCTATCTGCCTCTAATCAGGTCACCTAAGTGATATTAGTAACTTGAAAAATAAGACAGTGAGATTAATAACTTGAAAAATAAAGGAATAATTTGTTGGAATTGGCTACACTAATAGCGTAAAAATTCTTTACCGTGTCTACGTATATAAGTTATGAATACTTGAGAATGTATGAGAGAGCTGCTATAGGCAGATAAGTTATTTTTGAAAGAATATCGGCGGAAGGGGGCAGGGGGAGGGGCAACAATAGGCAGCCACAATGTTTGAAATTATCATTTGTGAAATGTCAAACTTTTGTATTTCATTTTAGAAGCTGGTTGACACTTGACAATTCTTGTTTCCCCTTTCCTCTTTCAATGTATCTGCGTATAATGCAGATTCAATGTATTCGACATGTAGGTCCATTTCAGACAATGATTTCAGCGATATGTTTAACTTAAAGTATTTGTGAACTTTGCCTCTTCCTTTTGCTTGTAGTAGAGTCAAAAGTTCTTTTGGAAAAAGAATAAGAATGTTAAATTTTTATATTTAGAAATAATTTAATTTAAATTTTTTATTTTATTTTTAATAAGAGACTTTTATATCCCTACAATGTTATTAAATGTTTAAAATCATAAATTTCAGAAGTTTTATATCACTCAAATGTTACAACATATTTACTATCACAAGCTTTAAAAGCCTTTATTTTTCTCTTATGTAACATGCATTATCATTCACCAACCTAAAGTCTATAGCCCCAAATGGATGGTGGCTTCAACCATTATTGCCTACCCAAATGGACCAACATTTGCTGTCAGTGTAATGATCATATATTCTCTTACTCCCACATACCTCTACAAATTTTATGAGTACTTTTTACCTCTAATCAGCATGAGTATTAGATATTTTGTCCACCAAGACTCGAATATATGAAAAAAATTCATCTAATATTTGTACTTTCGTTGAGATTTGAACCTAAGATAGCTTGATTTTCAATACATCCTTGGGTGCTAATGCTCTTTTGCTCGTCAATGGCAACAAGAACCAAAGGAGAAACCCATTTTTATATTCTTTTTTGTACTACTCGTTCTCTTTGATTCATTATTTTTGAAAAGAGTATAGACCCCTTCATCTTTTTTACTAGTCTTTTTCAATAGGAACTACACAAGATAAAGGCTATTATCTCCTTTCGTGGGAATGTAGATGCGAGACTAGGTACGTTCAACCTTAAAGTGTCATGTAATAAATTTTCTTTTGTTTTCCTCGTCTTTGACTTTTGTGGGGATGACAAAGTGTTTATGGGAAGCAATATTGGTTCCTGGGAGGTAAACAAACACAGTTCCACACACCACTACCAATGATGCATCCTTCTTTTTGCTGAAGATTTGAGGGTGTGATCGCATTGGTTGGAACACAACAACAGCAACAATAACCCAGTAAAATCCCATAAGTGGGGTATGGGAACGGTAGTGTGTACGCAAACTTTATCCTTACACGAGAGGGTAGAGAGGTTGTTTCCGAAAGAGCCTCGGCTCAAGACAACGAAAGAAACACTATATCAGTACCATCAACATCAACAGAAAACTCAAGAAATAATGGCAGCAACATAAGATACTCTTTTTACTAATAGCATATAATTAGTTGTCAAAACCATTGCTTTCGAGCCCGTGATTTACAGATTGCACAGCACTAGAGATATGTAGTTGCTATCTTACTGTAAGAGATCTCGGAAGTTCACACTTATTTATATGCAATAAGACCGAGATTAACAGTAAGACAAGCAATTAAAAAGATTTAGAGAGGGTACAGTGGATTGGGTAGCGGAATTCACCACATGAAACTACACAGATACTTTACCAACCCGATGATGATGTAGTGTGCAAGACAAGGGAGATAGCGAAATTGGAACATCTTCATTACAACATCACAATGCTTAGTGATTCACTTCATTTCCAGAAATCCAGTTCAGCGAGTCATTGTTCTAAGCAGAGTAGCTTTTGACATGCCATCCTTTGGTTTCCAAATGATGTCCTCAATTTTCGTGCAGAAGGTTTTATAGAACTGCAAAAGCACAGTAACAAGGGCCCTTTAAGCAGTTCCAAGCTTCATGGAGTTCCTTAAAGAAAATATAAGAATTGTATACAAGCTATAGTGAAAAACTAACTAGCAAAAGTTGAGTGTAGAAGCACACCTTGTGATATTCAAGGGTGTCCCCAGCAGCTTTTCTAACATCAACCATGAAAAGGGAGGGAGCTACTTGGAAAACCTTTACAAATTAATAAAAGAGTTGTCAAATGATAATAACAAACAACAATCTTGTAACGAATTATGGGATTATACTGGGTTGTTGTTGTTGTAATCTTGTAACGAATTAGTTTATGGAGCTTGAAAGTTACCTCCATCACAACAGCAAAATGACCGGCCTTATTTGCCGTTACCCCCTCAATTCTTGTCTGCAATAAGCATAGTTGTTGAAAATATAAACGCCGACTCAATAAATAGGAACTCACTTGAGGCTATGTTTTATGGTTTAAAAACATGATCTTAGAACAACAAAAGCCTTAAAAAACCTCAATTAATGGCAATGTCTACCTACGAGTATCATGATACTAAAATATATCTTATGTAGCACAATTATGATTTTCCTCCTGATAAAAAAGGTAAAAATGAATAAGATTAATTCCTATTTTAAAAATGAATAAGATGAATTCCCATTTTCTTTGATGTTGGTTGCGCAGGAATTGGGACAGAAATTCAGTGTATGGAAGGAAAAATGAATTATTGTTGATAGATAGAGGGAAAATGGTGGAAGATTGCTGACAATCATAGTTGATCAGACGGAGAACTGGCTATTCAATTACAACATCGCTTCATGCTTAGACGGAAATTTTGAAATTTACCTTGTAATTGCGTGTGTGGACCTTAAGACCCAACGACTCTGCGGCTGCTTCAATCGTTGCAATGATGACTTTAGCAGGTTGGTGGGAAACAAATCGAGTTTGACGCCTGACATAATCCTGCCAAAAAAAAAAAAAGAGTCAATTGCGCTTAGTTATAACAAGGAAGTAACAAAAGATGATGTATTATACATGTCAGCACTAAGTTTATAGAAACATTAGCCAACTCACTCCCTATAATTCTAAACTATCCAGAGCATATCTGAAAAAAGGGGAAAAAGATATGAAAAATAGAGGAAGAGAGATTAACCTAACTAAAAAATTAAAGGAAGAAACAATTTACATCCCCATCAGATTCCCTTCCTTATCCGAGAAATGAAAAGCTTAAAGGAAGAGTTGGGAGAAAGAAAGAGAAGAAACAGGAGAAGTGGAGATGAAATAAAATCTGCCGAGCTTTGATTTGGTTTATTTTCGGTCCATGAACTAAATTAATTATTGTACCTGACGCCTGTCAAACAATGCAGATAGATTCAATCCCTGCGATAGTGTTATCATCTCAAACGCATTCATTACCAAGGGGCCACTGTCACTATTTTCAGATTTTTCACTTACAAATGCATCCTGCAACAATTGAAGATAGAGCATATCAAAACCTAGAATGGAGGAGAACAATGCACTATCAGGCCAAACGCTTCAGTTGATCTATATCCAGAATATACAATTTATCTTAAATTTGATCATCTCCTTATATAGTTAGCATACTAAAAGCACAAGTGTGCAAGGATTCTACCTCAATGTCATCGAACACAGCACGGACATCATCAAGATTCACTACTTCGTCTGCTTTAGCTCTAACAGGCACGTAGTTTTTCCGGAACCAAGGGTCTCGTCTTATCCCGTCAATCTTGATCCGCTGCATGTACATGACTCTGATTAACATAAATCACTACGAAAACACCAAAAGGAATCTTGATTCTGTACCAATTAATCTGAGCTTTCCCAAAGTAATGTAGAAGACGAGAAAGGATAACATTTTTTATACTGAAAAAGTAGCGAACGAGTAGATGGAAAGCATAAGACATTTCTCACATTTAAAACGACCTTAAAAAGGATCTCTATAACCAGTCTGAGAGATTTGGAAGGGTTTTAATCCATGTTGAGCAACGCTCAGAAAGTTCATTCAGTTCTAATGAAACAGAGCTTTACCTCTCAACGGAGCAATGTGTCACAATATTCTACATGGTTATGGATTTTGAAGGTTCATGATGGAATATCACATTTTTGTCCAAGTTTCTTTGTTAGTATTCGATTGGACAAAGAGCTTAAGATGTTAATTTAACTTATTTATCATATTATGATTTTAGAATTAAAAAAAAGATTAACATAATGGTTCAAAAAGTTAGTTTGACGAAGAAACATCACATCGGGTCAAAGTATAACAATTTTGAGAAGTTTAATGAATTCGGATTTTTGAATATTGAAAAAGTTATAAAAATGTATTAGTGTCAAATATTTTGGGACATCCCATAACCACTGAAAAATCTAGCTGAAGACATGAAGTTGAGAATATTGTGTTTAATTCTTATATATTACTGCAGAACAACGCCTTGCAAGTCTGCGGGGTTCTTTCATTGTGGCTTCTCATTCTTATTCACCAACGCCATCCTAGTTGTTTCATCAACCATGTCCAGTAACTACAAACCTTTTATTCTTGATAAAATTATAAATACAAAAATAGTTCTGCTTCACTTTAGGAAAGAAGTTTTTCCTCTTTTTTTTCTTTTTTTTTTTTTTTTTTAATGACCGAGGAATCGAGTGGCGGTCCGACCAACTATGATGTATGGGGCTGAGCGTTGACCAGTCAAAAACTCCCACGTACAGAAAATGAAAGTAGCAGAGATGAGAATGTTAAAATGGATGTGCGGGTGTACCAGGAGAGACAGGATTAAGAATGAAGCTATCCGGGGCAGAGTGGGAGGAGCCTCCGTGGAGGACAAGATGCGAAAGTCGAGGCTGAGATAGTTCGGAGATGTTAAGAGCAGAGGCGGCTGAGCACATCCCACAAGAGTCAAGCCGAGAAAGCGTGGCAAGTCATTCGCCAAGGCCAAACATTGATGCTCTTGTTAGGAGGTGTGTTAGGAGGTGTGAGAGGTTGGGCATGGAGAGTTTTAGAAGAGGTTGAGGTAGACCTAAGAAGTACCGGAGAGAGGTGATTAGATAGGCCATGGCGCTGCTCCAACTCACTGAGGACGTGACTCTGGATAGAAGGGTGTGGAGGTCGAGGATTAAGGTAGAATGTTAGTGGGTAGTTTTTAGCATGGATGTCTCCTCATATTCTTAGAGTTCTATTACATTATGTGGTTTTGTTCGCCTCAGGTATTGTATTCCACGTTGCTGTTATTTGGTACTGCTTATCCTTTATCTCTCCCTTTTTCTTGTCTCTTCCTTCTTTCTTCCATTCTTGCTTTGCTTTTCTTCTTCTTGCCCTTTCTGAGCCGAGGGTCTATTGGAAACAACCTCTCTACCTGCATTAGGCACGGGTAAGGTCTGCGTACAGACTACCCTCCCTAGACTCTACCTGTTGGGATCATACTGGGTTTGTTGTTGTTGTTGTTATTGGCCAAGGAATCCGTCTGGGCCAACCCTTAGGACAACCGCAACCTTTGAAATTCGGGGATAATAGGCCCCCTCCTCTACCCTTCTTAACTTAAACACCAGGCTTATTTTACATGGCGCAAGGCTCGAACATGTGACTTAAGTCACAATTCCCTCATCCTTTGCTACTTGAACTAAGCCATGGGGACATACTTCAGGTAAGGAAGTTTTGGGTGCAGTTTTGTTAATTGCAAATGTAATGTGCATAAAGTGAGAATCATTTAAAGTATTAGGAATTCCTTTGGTAGGGGAATGCACTAAGCTTAGGTGGAACTGCAAAAAGAAAAGAGAAAAAAGAAAAAGAGAAGGAGCAGCAGAGAAGGCCACCACCACAAATTAGAATGATAGGGGAACTAATAGTAGCTTTACTTTGTCATCTACTATTGAGAATTGCGTTTGATTAACTAGCCTTTTCAGTGACAGAATATCTGATTAGAAGGACATTTGACTATTATTTGAAGATTGTAATAACATTCTCAAGACATGAGACATTTTTGTTAATAGGTCAACTCTTCTAAGATCTATCAGGCGCTCTCAAAGCAAGTATCTAATTTTATCCCACAGGAGAGGTTAGATTGACAATTTTGGGTGGAGTTTTTTTCACATTGATTATCAAGGTGGAAATCATTAGCAGGACCAAGTTACATAAGTGGTACAACTCAATCATGGATCATGGTAGACACAAGAATGGATCTTCCATCTATTCTTTTTTTCCCTCCAAATTATTATCTTCCAACAATTAAATTATGTCTCTCTATTTAATCTTAGAGCTTAAACTTTAAGGGGCCGTTTGGTATCATGGATAAGCAAAAATAATTCTGGGATAAAAATTTAGTACCACCTTATCCCTTGTTTGGTAACTAATCCTGGGATAATCCCAGGATTAAAAATAGTACCGAAATAACTACCTGCCAGAAGGTAGTTAAATTGATAAAGCAGTAAAATTGATAATCCCAAGATCAATACAACATACCATACAGTTAATAAGAAATAACAGATTGAAAAATTTAGTGATAAAAAAGACAATGCGACACCATAATATCAGAGTTAAAAATATCACTGCACTTACTGTTGGAGGATTTGGATCAATAATTTTTCGAATCAATGATGTTGCACCAAGAGAAAACCAAAATGGACAGGAAAATTCAGCAGCATTGATCTGTTTCAATATCAAAAGCAATAAGACATTTGTGGAGAACGCATAATAACTTTAACATATGGTAAGCCGCCTACAAGAACAAACGACAACTTTAATATATAGTAAGCTGTGTACAAGAAATGTCAGGTCACTTTTAAAACTCCAATTAATCTAAAAACAACAAAAAACAAAGAAACAAATATTAAAGAAAAAGAAACATAAGTAAGCTAATTCTCTCCATGAGGTCTCAGATTCAAATCCTAGCCTGGCAAAAAACACTAGGTGACTTCTTTCTATTTACTCAAGCCTTACTCAAGCCTTAGTGGGCAGAGTTGCTCGATGCTTGTGCTAGTGAGAGGTAGCGAGTACCTGGTAGAATAGTCGAGATACGCGCGAGGTGGCCCATACACCACCATCATGATTAAAAAAAAGATCCAGCTCATGCAGATGAAGATAAAATTAGAAATATGGAACTACTGTGTCTTGATGAGAGCAGTGCGGTTGATGCCAATAGAGCTTACCATTCAAACTTCAAGCTGTCTTAGCAGGTGTGTTTAATGGTCAGAGAACTGAGTAAAGTATATCAATCAATTAACTACACCTCAATCCCATATAGAAATGATTATAATACATATGAGATGGGACTGGTCGCTTAGAATAACACATTATCATATTGCTAATATAGAAAAGAACCAGCATTGTCCCTCATATGACCCATAAGTAATCATTAGCACTTGTAACTGTATAAGAAGCAAAAGAAAATCATTTACAGATTCCATTTAACACATTATAAATGTGTGATTACTGCATCTAACCTTTGTATACAAGGTATGAAGGTCTGCCTCATCAAATGGAAGATATCCTGCCATCAGAACATAAAGAACGACACCGCATGACCACACATCAGCAGCGGCACCATCATAACCGTGGTTACTTAACACCTGAAGGATTAACGAAGAGTAATAAGCCAATTACAGCAGAAAGTGGTCAAGCTCGTCTAATATATAAAAACATCTTAAGAAAATCAAGATATTTTCACCAATCGACAGAGTCCGTACAAATTCATTACACAATTCGCACAAGATTATGATGTTACCCAAATAAATGGTATTGACTTTAAATGCAATAATTTGAAGGTACATTACTACAGGGCTCTTTAAAGGGAAATACATTCGATTTTCTCTCGTTTGATGACTGATCATGGAAGCTAAAAATGCGGCGTTCGATCGTATGTACGAGGAATTAGAGGAGAAAGGCGGGGACAAGAAGTTATTCCGTTTGGCTAAAGTGAGAGAGAGGAAGGCTCAGGACCTAGACCAAGTTAGGTGCATCAAGGACGAGGAAGGCAGAGTTCTGATGGGGGAGTCTCAAGTCAAGCAGAGGTGGCAGTCGTACTTTCGAGACCTACTCAACGAGGAGGTCGATCGAGTCATAGAGCTAGGGGAGCTGGGGCAGTCAGAGCGTCATAGAGACCTTGGGTACCGCAGACGCATTAGGGTAGAGGAGGTCGTGGGGGCTTTGCGTAGGATGAGTAGGGGTCGAGTGACCGGGCCAGATAAGATCCCGGTGGAGTTCTGGAAAGGCGTGGGTAGGACAGGTGTGGAGTGGCTAACTAGATTGTTCAATGTGATCTTCAGGTCTAAGAGGATGCCGGAGGAGTGGAGGTGGAGTACAGTCGTGCCCCTGTATAAGAACAAAGGGGATATCCGGTACTGTAACAACTATAGGGGCATCAAATTACTAAGTCACACCATGAAAGTCCGGGAGCGGGTGGTTGAGGCGAGGGTGAGGGGGATGACGTCCATATCTGTGAACCAGTTCAGTTTCATGCCGGGCCGCTCCACTACAGAAGCTATCCACCTTGTCAGGAGATTGGTGGAACAGTTCAGGGAGAAGAAGAAGGACCTGCATATGGTATTTATTAACTTGGAGAAGGCATATGACAAGGTCCCAAGGGAGGTATTATGGAGGTGCCTGGAGGCGAAGAGCGTGCCGGAAGCCTATATCAGAACAATCAAGGACATGTACGATGGAGCGAAGTCTAGGGTTAGGACGGTGGGTGGAGACTCAGACCACTTCCCGGTGGATATGGGGCTTCATCAAGGATCTGTTCTTATAATCTTATTTTCCCTGGTGATGGACGTATTAACACACCATATTCCAGGGGAGATGCCATGGTGTATGTTATTCGATGATGACATAGTTCTGATTGATTAGTTGCGAGACGATTGTTAACGAGATGCTAGAGGCTTGGAGACAGGCTCTTGAGTCCAAGAGTTTCAAGCTGAGCATGGCGAAGACGGAATACCCGGAGTGTAAGTTTAGCGCTGAGTCGAGGGAAGTGGATGTGGATGTGAGGCTTGAATCACAGGTCATCCCAAGTAGAGGCAGTTTCAAATTTCTTGGGTCGGTGATTCAGGTAGACGGAGAGATCGACGTGGATATCACCCACCGTATAGGGGCGGGGTGGTCGAAATGGAGGCTTGCATCGGGAGCCTTGTGTGACAAGAAAGTACCACCGAAACTCAAAGGAAAATTTTATAGAGTTGCGGTTAGACCTGCCATGTTGTATGGGGCGGAGTGCTGGCCGGTTAAGAACTCTCATGTTCAGAGAGTGAAGGTTGCGGAGATGAGGATGCTCAGGTGGATGTGCGGGCACACCAGATTAGATAAGATTAAGAATGAAGTTATTCGGGAGAAGGTTGGGGTGGCCCCAGTGGATGAGAAGATGCGGGAAGCGAGGCTCAGGTGGTTCGGGCATGTGCGGAGGAGAAGCCCTGATGCTCCGGTGAGGAGTTGTGAGCGGCTGGCGGTGGGTGGAAAGGGGCGAGGCAGTGGTAGGCCTAAGACGTACTGGGGTGAGGTGATTAGGCAGGATATGGCAATAATGCAGATTTCCGAGGACATGACCCTTGATAGGAAAGTCCGGAGGTCTAGAATTAGGGTTGTAGGATAGGGGCTTCTAGAGCTTTTCGTACTTCTTTCCTGAGGCTAGATGTGGTTTGGTAGGACCCTCCATAGATGTCTTGCATTTTGTATTGTGCTCCCTATGGTAGATACCGTTAGGTGTTATTTCATGCCTTTTAATTTACGATTTTATGTGTAGTTATCTGTTTATGCATTTTCTGATGGAGTCACTAATGCTTTTTTGTTTTTCCTTTTCTTTTTCTCTTCTTTCTCTTCCCTTTCACTGGAGCCGAAGGTCGATTGGAAACAACATCTCTTCCCTGTCGGGTACGGGTAAGGCTTGTGTATGTATTACCCTCCCAGACCCCACTTTGTGGGAATACACTGGATAGTTGTTGTTGTTGTTGATGACTGATCAAAAAGCCAATTGATCATGCTAGGTGAAAGGGTTGGCAATGAATTAAAATGAAGAAAACAAACCCTTTGTTTAGCGTCTTTCTGATTCGAACTCCTTGCAGATAACAACAACAACAATAACCTAGTAAAATCACACAAGTGGGGTCTGAGTAAGGTAGTGTGTATGCAGACCTTACCCCTACACCGAAGGAGTAGAGAGGCTATTTCCCAAAGACCCTCGGCTCAAGAAGACGGAAAAGACGAGAAGGGAAGGGACAATATATTAGTACCATCAAGCATAAACTGAAGAAATAATCAAATTCCTTGCAGTTAAAAAAACCAAAAAAACCTAAAAAAAGGATGGTACCTATTATTGCGGACTTCGCTGAGGATATATAAGGCAACGGGAACATAGCTGAGGGAACCTAGTTTTCTAGTCAATCAAGCTAAAAGATAAGAGGTAGCACCTTTAGGACTTCATTTTCTTAGAAGATACTGGGAGCTCATATTCTACAAGGCAAAACATGGTTCCAGAGCTGGGTTGTAGCATGGTTTTGGAACTTCTCACATTGCCAAGAACCAATACTTGCTAAGTCCAGAAATTCTTCAAAGCCAGTTCTCAATAATAAACCTTCTTTTTATTCCCTAGGTATCTTATAACTGTAGCATTTAGGAGGAATTAAGTGTGATAATGATTGCAGGGAAGAAGTATGTTAGGGAGGAATCCTAAGTGGTAAGGGGTAACAGACTCACAACCCTTCAGTAAAAGACCAAAAAGAATGTGGAACTAACAAGAACTAAAACTAACAAACTCGGTTTTTTTTTCACAATCAAAGTCATCACTTATAAACTTTAGCATAGTGTTGTCAGAGCCTCGCTTTGGCGGCTAAGCCCTGAAGATAGGTGCAATACCATCAGAGCACTTCGCCTCACTTAGGCACCACCCAGTGCAGGCACCACAACGTGACGCGCTCTCCTCATCGGCCATAAGACTTCATCTTGAAGAGGCAAAACCAAACAATAATCATAGCTGGTAAAAGTGATATCATAATGGTTTAGAAAATGATATGAATGAATTTACCACTAAAAAGAAAAGAAGATTCCTTATGACAAAACTAATTACTAAACCAGGACTAGAGACGTAAAAGTACATCATTTCCTCTTAGTTCACAATTTAAGGTATAAGATGAAAAATGGGTTCTTGAAGATAGCAGGCCAATCAAATGAAGAATTAGGGGTTGCATGTATAAAACAGGAGGCAAGCACTCATAATTACTTAAAAATCACTGAATGATTCAAACCACATATAGATCATACCTCAGGTGCAACATAATTTGGAGTCCCACAAGTGGTATGGAGGAGCTCGACTCCCTGTTAGAGATTTGAGTAAATGCCCTTTTAGAAGCTCTAATTAGCACGGAAAAGGAAAGAAACAAAAATAGCTATACCATCAAATGAAACTAAAATGAGATGCTTCTTACTTGTTGAGGTAATGCACTAAGCCCAAAGTCAGAAACCTTTAAGTTCCCTTGGCAATCAAGAAGCAAATTTTCAGGCTGGAGAGCAAGGAAATATAATGGTTAAATGCTTAGGATAGATAATTCTCACAACATATTTCCCAATCAGCAATTGCCAACCTTCAGATCTCGGTGGTAAACACCCTTACTGTGACAATGAGCAACTGCATCTATGAGTTGTTGAAAGTACCTCCTCGCTTCATCCTCAGAAATCCTACCTTGATGAACCTATAAATTGAGCAACAATATTATTGAAGAGGCAGATGAATCACCAGATCTTGAAAATCACACCTTGAAAATTCATTTAGGGAGAAAGGACAAAATAAACCACAATGGTCAAAGTTCCATGAGCTTAAGTAAATTAGTAAAGATGGAAGTGCCTAAATGGAAACTGCACTACTGGCAATGAACCAACTTATACCTAAGTAACCCCACAATTTATATATTTGATGAAGAAAAAATGCAGGTGGTTTCCTATCCATCCTTGTGGACAAAAGCTAAGAAATCAGAACAAGGCTGGACCGTGCATTTCATACCAATTATTCAACCAATTATTCAGGCATAATGAAAGAACCCTTCTGGATGCCGTACCTCACTGTCTGAGAATAAGTGACTTGAAGCTACATTGTCACTAACAAATTAAGCATTACCAATTGTTATCTCATGCTCAAAATAAGATTGCTAATATCTAGCTAGTGGAACAGCCAGACTAGATGGAATTTTTTACTTACTTGAAGGATATTCAGCACACTTTCAAGTTTCAACTACTTTCAGTGCAAAGCAACCTATCTCCTAGCTTTCCTCATAACAAACATGGCCCATGCTACTATTTATCTGAATAGAGAAGTTCTTTTTTTCTTTCTGATATATCATTCATGCCTCTATTTTCCAGATAAAAAAGAGAGATATCTCAGTCATGCCTCGACTTTCTCATTATACAGATTACTCCACCAGTCTAATGCTTTGTGAATAGTGAATAGGATGCATCAAAGATGTCAGCTGACCACTCTATTATCTATTTCCAGAATCTCCATTAAAGTATCGTGGCCCAAAACTACAACCTTTCCTAGTAAATGAAGAGTATCAATTCATAGAAGCTTGCCATAGGCATGCATGGTAGTTGCAATAATGCCTCAGTCGTGCCTCTATTCTCATTTACAGATATGTTTCCAGTCATTATGAAATAGAAAGCTATCAAGTTATTATAACAGACAAGGAAAATCTAACAGCAAGTCTACAAGAGTTATTGGTTTAGTGATGTAATTACTAATAACCTAATTGAAAATTGAGAAGGAATCTTACAATTTTATCAAAAAGTTCTCCTCCAGTGACAAACTCCTGAATGATATATATTTTTGTTTGGCTAGCTAAAACCTATAAGGAAATACACAAAATCAATAAACATCAGCAACAGCAAAAAGTGAAGAAACAACCACACTTAGTTGGACACAGTAGTACTTGAAATATGCATAAATTTGTTCCTTTTACCTCATGAAGCCGAACAATGCAAGGATGTCTAACAATCTTCATTATAGATATCTCTCTTTTGATCTGGAAACCATCTCAAGGAAGTCAACAAATTAACCAGCCAAAAATGCAAGAGATGAAGAAGAACAAGGACAGTAACAATAATCACACAGACTCCAGAATATGCTCTCCTAACAGAAAACTCATTTTTATAATCAAAATCCAATAGGATTAAAGCTTTAATTATTTTGCACAGCTAAACTGTTGTCAACCATCAGCTTACTGAGGTTTGTATTGTTACTCAACAATAGATGAATATATTGATATTCATTAATGAGATTCAGCTCAGATACAAACACATTCACATAGGTTCAATTTTGACAAAAGATTACCATGAAAATGTCATGGTTACTCTTGCTTCACATCAGATCAGAAAGGCCTACTGAACAGGAGCAGAGCTAGCTTGTGCCAAGGGGGTTTATTCCCTTTGACGGGGAATTATACTGCATGAATAAGGCCAAAACAATCTTTTTGGTTATATATGAACTGTTGAAACCCCTTGAAAAGTGAACATTCTATTTTAGTACATGGATTCTCAAGAATGCTTTAGGGCATTCGTTCAAATACTAGGTGTGACATTTTAGTATTTCTTTTTGAATCCCTTAGAGGAATTTCTAGCTCCACCGCTGCTAATGAATTCGACAGAAGAGATTTGTGAACTCAGACTTCGTTTTAAGAATAATCATTTTCCTATTTGAAATACTTTTCTAATTTATCAAGCTCCACCCTTTAAATGCAGGATATATGAACAGATCAAAACAAAAAAACAAAGTTTGCAGGATAGATGAAGCATAAACTCGAGAGTTTAAACAAAAGAAAGTATATTTTAGTACCTGCTCAACCATTCTGTGCTTAAGAATGGTGCTTTTCGCCAAGATTTTAACGGCAACATTCTCCCCAGTCTCGGTGTTCTGTGCAAACTTAACTTTAGCAAAAGTCCCTTCCCCAATAGTTCTACCAAGCTCATACTTCCCAAGCTTCCTCTTCACTTTCTTCATCTTTCAACACTCATTTCCCACAGAATTCACAAAGTGAAAATACCTAGAACTTAGCTCATCAGAAACCTATCAATCATAATCAAAATAAAAGCTAATCAATAATCTAGAAACAAGTCAAGTAGATCATGCATTACATGATTCATATGCACACATAATAAATAAGCAAATTTTCACATGTAAAAATTGTTGTATTTTTTTAAAAGGGTGTGAATGGGAAATGGAAGAGGCACCTTTTGGATCGCACCTCTCCATAAGAGGCACCTTTTAGATTGCACCTCTCCATATCACCCTTCCTTTGTCTATAAATTTAGAGGCTTGGCCTCATATTTTAGATATAAAAAATCAGATGGAAAAATCTGAAAATTTCTCCCCTCTTTTTATGTTGTTGCATTATTTTCAAATAAACTTAAGTGTCAAGTGTGATTTGCTCCGTCTGTTGAGTTCGCTGAAATTCTGCAGTTTCGATTGCCAATGTTGCAGAATAGTTATTCCGTTCTATCCTGGGAGGAATTAATCCAAAACCTTGGGCAACAGTGAAGGGATTAAATTCCTTAAGGACACACAAGCAACTTGTGGGCTCGGAATTATTATTTCACGTTTTGTTTATTGAACTAACGTTTGCTTACTTCTCTGATTTTCTGATTTCGAACGCAGATTACCAACAATCTTAAGGAATTTAATCTATTCAACGACTCCGTAAGGTATGGCTTCCAATCAAGATTGGATCTGACTGTGAAATGGTGAATGGACAAGATATCAGAAATGAAAAGTAATCAAGTCATGTTTCACTTGAGTTGTTATCTTTAATTATTCTAACAGAATAATTGTAATACCAAATGTTGTGAACATAACTAATTGTGGAACAACTTCCAAAGGGCTGGTGCCTTTGCCTCAAAAGAAGACATTGTTCATTAACGGTGCATTATAGAGAGGGAAGAAACTGTTTCAGTTGGTCAAAGAAGAATTTATTTCTTGTATCTGACTTCTAGTAGTATGCCTGATCTTATACAACTTAATCAAGAATGAATATACAAGTGATTTAGCCTTGAAGAAAGAAAAGTGTGTGAAGTCAATGTGTTGCAAACGGCAAAGAAAGAAAACGACATATCTTGATCACTTTGGTTTGGCAATTATGAAGTTGTTACATTTTTGCCAACGCGGCAAAATTTATTTGGCCAAAGATGCAAAGGAAATGAACTACCCATGAGTTTTTGGTGATTTAAATCTTATGAAAATTACGGCATAAGTGGTTGGACCCTCTTCTTCGATTTTTATTATCAAGAGGTGACAATAAAACCAGGTTCTAATTCCTCTAATCATTCTTTAATTTATCTACCCTTGTGATTTATGATGTTAATTTTTTTTTATATTGGGTAGATTATTATGATCTCATAATATATTTTATTTGCATTACTGTGATGACCTAGAATAACATATGTCTAAAAGTTAATTTTGTTATTCTTTTGAGATCAAATTGTCGGTATACAATTTGGTGGCATGCTTGAAAATAAAGTATATATGGTTGTAAGTATGAATCATACTAACAATAATACTTAAAATTTGTTTGAGATCATGCAAATGATATTTTATATGTATATAATTTTTTTTTTGTTAAAGATATACATATGTTAGTTTGATAAGAATAATATATCAAACTGTTGAAATGTGTTGGGGTATAATGGTTAGTCGAAAAACCATTTGGAAAGGGAATTAAAATTCTCGTGATTTTCTACACCTGTTATGGAGAATAAAATCTTCGTGATCTTCTACTCCTGCTTCGAGATAAAAATCTGCTTGATTTTGTACTCGAGATTAAAGTCTTTGTGACTTTCTACTCATTTGTCGGAAATTAAAGTCTAAGTGACTTTATACTCATTTTGGAGATTAAAATCTTAGTGATTTTTTACTTTAATTTATTATTCGATTTGAAGATTAAAAACTTCATCGTTTATTAAATTTGTTGTGTCACATATTACACGGTTTGAAGATTAAAAACTTCACCATTTAATATATCCGGTATCAGGTAGTACTCGGTTAGAAGATTAAAAACTTCACCGTTTATTAATTCTGATTGTGTCAGATTGGTTTGAAGATTAAAAATTTCACCCTTTATTCTGACTATGTTATGGCACAAACAACAGTTCTTGTGGCGGGCTCAACAATGTAATATGGGCGTCGAATATGAATCTCCTTTTTGATGAAATATGTTTGGAATATGATACTATGCCCCTTCATTAGCGCAATCTAATGGAATCGCGAAAAAAAATGAATAGAACGTTAAAGGAAATGCTAAAATACCTTGTTGTAAGTTCTTGTTTACCCCAAATCTTGTGGGGAGAAGCTATTCTTACGGAATCCTTTCATACGAAAAATGAATAAAAGGAAGAAAACCCAACTTGAAATATTTTCAAGTGTGGGGGATATTTGGGTAAAGTGCAAGTTCTTAAACACAAAAGGATAAAAATCGGATCGAAAATTGTTGATTCGTTTTCATAAGATATGCAACAAATAGTAAGGCATATCGTTTTTTGATTCATAAATCAGAAAATCCCGACATTCATATTAATACGATAATGCTGAATTCTTTGAGAATAATTATCCGTATTAAAGAAATATGAGTCGTCTAGTGAAAATCTAAGCGAACACGGGAAGAAGCAAAAGAAAGTACACCTATTGAGGTAAATCTAAGACATAGTAAACGTCAAAGGATAACTACTTCCTTTGGACAGGATTTTCTAACAATCTTGTTGGAAAATGAGCCTCAAATATTTAAAGAAGCATTGTCTTCTTCGGAAGCATAATATTGAAAATAGGTTGTCAATAGTAAGATAGAATCCATACTAAGTAATCATACTTGGGAAAATGGTTGATCTTCCTCCAGAAAAATAAACATTTGGATTCTAAATGGATTTTTAAAAAGTAAAATGAAAGTTGATGGTGCTATTGACAAATATAAGGCAAGATTAGTTGTCAAAAGAGTTTAGACAACGAGAAAGCCTTGTTTATTTTGATACATATCCACCGGTAACGATGATTACATCTACTCAGGTGTTAATAGCGTTAGCCGCGGTGTATGGCCTTGAAATCCATCGGATGAAATTAAAGAAAATCTTCTTAAATAGAGATTTGGAGGAAGAAATTTACATGGAACAACCTGAAGGGTTCATGGTTCCCGAAAAAGAAACGAAGGTGTGTCGACTTGTTAAGTCACCCAAACAATGACATGCGAGATTTGACCAAATAATATTGTCAAATAGTTTCAAAAATTAATGAGTGTAAATAAAAGTGTTTACATTAAGAATACTTCAAGTCATATATATAATCGTTATTTTGATTATATGTTGATGAAATATTTAAAATGTGGGGGCTTTTATCTTATGCATGACAAAAGCAAATGTTAGACGTAATGTCTAAATTGATATTTGAAACTCGTTGATATAGTAGTTGGTAAATTCATCAGTTATTTAGCCTTAATGAAGACTAGTTGATGAAATTACTAATTCGGAAGTTGGTCACATGTCTTTCTCGAAAGGTCATTTTCTTTAATGAAAATTTATATTGTTTGGTTCTTTTATGAAATGATGTCACTTTGAAGGTTGTGACTTTTCATAAAATAACACGTCAGTACGTTTTAGTATGGACATGATCGTTCATGAACGGATATATTAATACGTTGGTCTATAATGAGGTGAACCAACCGATGAACATGACCAAAATCCATTGCAAGTTGGATTTGTTTCATAAATAAAGGTACTATAATTTGCATATCATATAGACGTATGAATAAATAGCATATAAATGCTTGAAAAATGACGGAGTGATTGATAAATATGTTATATATTAAAAGGTTGTGGTCACAACTGATGCCAATCATTCCAGCTATTGTTATACTATACTATTACTACATTAAGTGTAGTCAATAATATGCTATGCAATTGAAAGTCAAGACGTTTAGTCTACAACATAAGGAAGGTTGTATTGAACGTTCGTGACAATGAAACGAGTTTTGAAGTATACTCCAAATTATATTTTGTACTACAATAATTATCCCGCGATAAAAGAGGGGTATAGTAATGAAAATTAGATCACCGGTTCAACCGATTCTAACCAGTCGGTAGATAAGCGATGTATTGGAAATCGTCCAAACAAATGTGCATTAATCGCTCTATAGTGGAGGCTGAGTTTATAGCCTTAGACAAGGCCGGTGAAGAAGCTGAATGGCTCCGGAATTTCTTGAAAGATATTCTATTTTTGCCCAATTTTTTGGCACCTATATGTATATATTGTGATAGTCAAGTGACAATAGGAAGGGCTGAGAGCTTTATGTATAACGAAAAGTCTCGTCATATAAGACGCAGACATAGAACCGTTAGATAACTACTTTCTAATGGAATTATCACAATTGATTATGTAAAATCAAAGGATAATTTGGCGGATCCGCTTACAAAAGGCCTAACTAGAGAGGGAGTTGAGAAATCATCTAAGGGAATGGTACTATGGCCGAGGACAAGTTATCATGGCGGTAACTCTACCTAGAATTTTGGAGGTCCGAGATCTAGGTTCAAGGAGCAAACAAAGTTATGCATGACCGGTTCAACATTGTCAAATATAATATTTTAGTCCATTCTCGTGATGAAGACAATGTTTAGTAACAAGGATAAAATGTTAAGACATTTTTTAATGGTTTCTAAGTTTGATACAGGGTATATCAAATAGTGTATCTACGGGATAACACGTTTAGGAATCACCTATGTAAGTGTGAAGTGTAAGCCGCTTCAAGGAGAATTCTGTAAGGCCAATTCTCTATGCACTTATGAACCAGGTGGTGTTCATGGCCGAAACGAACACAACAATGAGAACCAAAGACGGTTAAGGGTTGATTGTGTGACTTATGGTTGTCTAGGTATACACCAAAGCTCGACGGTTCAAAGATATCAATTCTACCGATTGACCGAGTATATCCGACATAAGTTCACAACGGAAAGTTCAAAGGGAAACCTACTTATCCAGATGCGATTAATCCTACTTGCGAATCACACAGTATTTTCATGCATATTTTTTCAAATATGTCCATTCCCCATTCATGTGGGGGATTGTTGTATTTTTTTAAAAGGGTGTGAATGGGAAATGGAAGAGGCACCTTTTGGATCGCACCTCTCCATAAGAGGCACCTTTTAGATTACACCTCTCCATATCACCCTTCCTTTGTCTATAAATTTAGAGGCTTGGCCTCATATTTTAGATATAAAAAATCAGATGGAAAAATCTGAAAATTTCTCCCCTCTTTTTATGTTGTTGCATTATTTTCAAATAAACTTAAGTGTCAAGTGTGATTTGCTCCGTCTGTGGAGTTCGCTGAAATTCTGCAGTTTCGATTGCCAGTGTTGCAGAATAGTTATTCCGTTCTATCCCGGGAGGAATTAATCCAAAACCTTGGGCAACAGTGAGGGGATTAAATTCCTTAAGGACACACAAGCAACTTGTGGGCTCGGAATTATTATTTCACGTTTTGTTTATTGAACTAACGTTTGCTTACTTCTCTGATTTTCTGATTTCGAACGCAGATTACCAACAAAAATTCTTGGACAGAGTTACCAAGTACTTCTGCTAGTGGATAGTTGCCGTCATACAAAATAAATAAACAAAATAAGCAATTTTTCACAGGTAAAAAAAAACTTACAAACCAATATATACATACTCATATGATCGAAAAAACTATATGTATGTATATATATGGAACAACAACAGAAAATATCTGACATTACAGCTGGGAAAATTAGAATTTTGAACTGATCAGAAACTTGCAAAAGTACTGTTTACAAAACTACAAATTTACGGAATTGTTTATAAATCTAGTCACATAATTTACTCTTTTCTTTTCTTTTCTTTTCTTTTCTTTTTTGTAAAATTTTTGAATTAAGAAGAAAATGATGAAAGCTGAATCTCCACAACAATTTCCGCTTTAATTCATATTAAGATGATTTGATGAGAGAAATAACTTACTAAACTCAAATCAATGTGCGTGCGTGTGTGTTCATATTAATTATTCATATTTCTATACACAAAAACGTACACTTATCTATACAAACACATTTTGAGGAGTAAAAGAGGAAATGGCGAATTCGCAGACGGAATTATTACCGGAAAATGGAGAAGCTCCAGTAGAAAAGTCGCCGGAAAACGGAGAAACCGAGAGATTCAGATCGATTGCGAGCTGAGGTAAATTATTTGGAGAGTTATGAGCTGCCGAGAAAGAAGAAGAAGAAGAAGAATTGGTTAACTTTAACCGCTCAAAATTCTATTTATGTTTGGTGTCTGTCATTTCTCCAAAATATTACTACTCCTTTTGTCCTAATTTATTTGTTGGTGTTTGACTTTACATAAAAAAAGATTAAGTGATAATAAATTATAGATATTTATATGGTATATAACATTTATTAAGGACGTTTGGTATAATAATGGGATATTTCACATATCCCAGAGTGTAAATATCCCATAAATTAGTAATCTCACATTTATATATGGGATAATTAATCTCACTATTTTAATATAAAAATCATACTGAGATTAGTTAATATCTCAAATAAAACATGGGATAAACACTACTAGAAATCCGGACAAAATCGTCCAAAAAACCCGACCATAGTTGGTTGGTAATGGTCAATAACCGTCCAAAACGTGATTGTGGACGTGTATTTTGAAGGCGGGAAGGGCATACCTACCGACCAACTTTGATCGGTCAATTAAATTCAAAAAAAAGATTGCCGAAAACACCGATCAAAGCTGTACTCTGGTGTGTACTATGGCAGGATGCTATTCTACCACTAGACTATTGATGCATTTTGTGTTAAGACTATCTTTTATTTCATTTATACTCTTTAATTGTATTTTCGCATGAAAATATTGGTAGGTTTTATTAAAAAATAAAATTACCAACCAAAGTTGGTCGATTTTTTGCC
Organism: Nicotiana noctiflora; assembly: GCA_032618575.1. Taxonomy (NCBI): domain Eukaryota; kingdom Viridiplantae; phylum Streptophyta; class Magnoliopsida; order Solanales; family Solanaceae; genus Nicotiana; species Nicotiana noctiflora. The sequence goes on along the minus strand of JASVEL010006101.1, from coordinate 7,316 downwards.
CTTTTTTTTTTACCGTCGGTAGATCGTAGTCAATTTTGCTGAATATCTAATAGTGAAAGTTAATTTCAAACTTTATCTCGGAATTTTTATTCTTATCATATGTACAAAACACCCCTAAAGGTATAATTTAAAAGTTTAAAATTCAAATAATGAAATATAACATAAAAGATAGACTAAAAGAAAATTATGACACATAAATTAGGATACATGAAATACTAGCAAAATATACAAAATTGACCTTATTTATTTATTTAAAAATTAAATTAATTATTCGTTTTATAAATTCTTTCTATTTCCTTATGCTTTGTTCAAGTATGGCATTTTACTTCAGATAGACTAAAAAAAAAAAAAACTTATAAATTGATAGGGGGACTACATAGTATAATATACAAACGAACCAAATTTATCTATTTATTTAAAATTAAATTTATTTTTGTGTTTATGATTTTTTAATTTACTTAAACTTTGATGAACAGAATAATTGATGTCGAGCTTGTAAGGATAACATAGTAATAATCGAGATGTGCAACGTCACATTATAAGTTTCATTTGATTTAAGAAAAGAGCGATCGCCTTTTTACAATTAAATTTCAAGTTTTCAACCCTTTGTAAAATCGTACATATATATCCAATGAACTAATCAAAGGGGTAAAAATAGTATGGACTAGCCAGTTTTCGGGCTGGTCATTCAAAAATAGTTAGTGCTTATAGAATCATTGAATATATTCATCATTTTGCTGCAACACGGAACGTTCCAGCATAATATATAATTAGTGCACCTGTATATGAACTTCCAACATATTATGCTGGAACTCCAACACGCGAAAAGTTTCAGCATAATGTCACGACCCATAATCCACTAAGGGTCGTGGTGGCATCGGACACCGTTGTCAGACAAGCCAACTAGAATACTTAATCCAATATCTCGTTATAATAATCTTAAAAACGTTTCTTTTATACAATTTAAACAAGACTCGGTATATTCCTCCGAATGAATAATGAAATGTTTCAACAACTTTTAAGATTTCAAAATAAATCCAAATACATTCCCAGAACCCACTGTCACAAGTACATGAGCAACTACTGACAAGAAAAAATACAACCTTAGTCCGAAATACGATGAATAGGGAATAAAATACAAGGGCTGAAAGGAACTACACCAGCTGCAGTCGCCTCGAATGATGCAGCTCACCTAGTCCCAGAATCATCCGTGCTACTACGCCCAGTAGGCCGCTAAAGTAACATATACATGTGCAAAACAAATGCACAGAAGTGTAGTATGAGTACGTAATCAACGTGTACTCAGTGACCCCCCCCCCCCCCCCCCCCCCAATCCCGAATAAGTAGAGACAAGATGGTCGACTTCGACACTTACTAGAGGTTCAATGACAATATAATAAAAATGTGGGGAAAACATAGATTTTATAGCAATTCTATCTTGCAAGGCAGCAAAACAGGTAAACACCTTTAACAATAAATCACAGATTTTCAAGCTTACTCTTTATTTTCTTATCAATTTACATCAAGCCATAAAGGGCAATTTCATGTTTAAAATATTCTCAAGCAACAAATAACATGTGAAAATCACACCGAGGCGGTGACCCGATCCAAATATAAACATAAATTGTGCATTGCCGAGGGTCGAACGACACAAACAATAATGCATCTATTACCCTGCTCGTGAATCATTCACGCGACGCGATCAACATAAAATAAATAATCACCATGCTCGCGAATCATCCATGCGACACAGGTACACATAAGATATACAATCACCCTGCTCGCGAATCATCCGTGCGACACAGGTACATATAATATACATGCTCAAATAGCTAATTATGATTTTATCGGGGAATAATTATCAAAATAAAACCAATTCTCCTTTAAAAATTGAAGAAAATGTAATGTAACCCTTTTAGAAATTCATTTACTAAGTCAATGTAACTTAGCAATTCAAGCTATCGATGGGTTCATAATTAATTCAAGAATGACATGATTTTGGGTCCTAACTACCCGAACAATAGCATAATAGTAGCTATGCACGGACTCTCGTCACCTCGTGCGCACGTGGCCCTCACAAATAGGAGCACATAACCAATTTAACTCACCTGTAAGGTAAATTCCCCCTCACAAGATTAGAAAGGAGACTCAACTCGCTCCGAAGACTCATAACCGATATTCTACATTCTTCCGAAGGCTTAAACCAATGCAGAATGCACCAAAACTAGCCAATTAATGACAAACTAATGAGAACATGCTCAAATACTTGTTAGCAATTAAGATTATACAAATTCCCAACTATTCTTAGTGAAATGACCAAAATGCCCTCGGGCCCACGTGCCTGGAATTCGAAATTTTTTGAAGACAAAGATTACCCATAACCTTAGGAACTCAAATATATAATTTTCTCCTAATTCCATGCTCAAAATCATGGCTAAAATCTAAGATTATAATTTTTCTAGGTTTTCAACCAAAACATTATTATTTACACTAATTCTCATGCCTAAATCCATATTTAATTGATATATTCAACTCAAAAGTGGTGGGGATAACTTACCTCAATCATTGACGACGAAAATTCCCCCTCGAAGCTCCCCAAAATTGCCCCAAGCCATGAAAAATGAGAGAAATGAACTCAACCCACGATTTAAATCAACCTCACTGCTCTAGGGATTTTCGCTTTTGCGGGACTTTTGGCCGCTTCTGCGGTTTTGGGCAAGGGGAAGTTGACCATTTCTGCGGTCCCTGGGCTGCTTCTGCGGTTCCTGGGCTGCTCCACGCCAGCCGCTTCTGTGGCTTCTTCATCACTTCTGCGGGGCCGCTTCTGTGGTCCCAATCCGCAGAAGCGAAAATACGAGAAGCAGCAGCCCTAGCCTTCTCAAAAAGTAATTTTTGATCCGTTAACCACCCGGAATTCATCTGATGCTCCCGGGATCCCAACCAACCATACCAACTAGTCCCAAAACATATTTCGGACTTGCTCGAGGCCTCAAATCACATCAAACAATGCTAAAATCATCATTCGACCCCCAATCCAAGCTTCATGAATCTTGAACTTCTCCACTTCTATTCCTAATGTTTAAACCTATCAGATAATGTCCGTTTGACCTCAAATTGTGCACACAAGTCACATTTGACATTACGAACCTACTCCAACTTTCGGAATTGAATTTTGACCTCGATATCAAAAAGTCAACTTCCGGTCAAACTCCTCAAAAGCCTTCAAGTTTCTATCTTTAGCCAAATGGCTCCAAAATGACCTACGGACCTCCGCATTCACTTTCGATCGCGCTCCTAACTCCAGAATAACCATACGGAGCTACTCCTAGTCTCGGAATTCCAAACGGACATCGATAACACTGAAATGCACTTCAAACCAAACTTATGAAATTCCTTTTAAAATGCTAACTCCCACAATAGGCGCCAAAACGCTCCCGAGTTTTCCAGAACCCGCAATACGTCCAAGTACGGAATCATCATACGAACTTGCTGGAACCTTCAAATCCCGATTCCGAGGTCGTTTACTCCAAATTCTAATCCTAATTCATTCTTTCAACCTTAAGTTCCTAAAAATAAGAATTTTCTCTCCAAATCAACTCCGAACTTCCCGGAACTTAATTTCGACCACGTGTACAAGTCACAATACCTGAAATGAAGCTGTTCATGGCCTCCGAATGTTGAAAGGAGTGCTGGGACTCAAAACGACTGGTCGGATCATTACACATAATATACTAGAGATTGGAGAACCTGTGTATAAACTTCAAGCATATTATGTTAGACAAATATATTATACTGAAAATCCCGTATATTATGCTGCTAGTCCAGTATGTTATACTGGAACTCCAGTATATTCGGGAGTTCTAGATCCAGTATACTATTATTTTGGAGTATTTTTCGGATTTTAAATAATATTTTCGTTTAGATTTATCTTACATGAAAAGTGGCTAAATTCGAATTACTTTTAAAACTATAGTTATTTTTGAGCGGCCACTTATAAATATGACTTTTTTGAATTTTTTTCATTGAAGGGTCATTTTTGGTCCTAAATTAATGTTTTATTCAAATACCACTATAATTAGATCCATGAAAAAAAAAAGATCTATCTAATAATGGAGGACACGTAATCAACTAGTCACCAGTCAGATGCTACACACACAAATAATACTAATCTTGAACTAATCTTACTTTAGATATTCTCTCGTCGACCTCTCTAGAAACATTTGGCCCACTTCTCTTTAAAATAAATCTTTATTTATTTATTTTGCTTCTATTCAATCAACAGAGAGCTTGAAAAATTGTTTGCTCTCTTTATATTTCATAAGTAAACCTTGTCGAATTAATAATTAATATTACTGTGATTAGATTGTTATCTTTCCTCTAAGAACTATAAATATATGCTGTATATATTTTCTTTACAATTCGAATCTTTATTGGTATTTTCAAAAGGACCAGTATTTCACCTTATTTGCATGAAAATGGGGTAGATGAACAATAATTCGCTATAAATCTATATCGATAGCGAGTTTCCCAACTAGTCTTATAACGAGCACTAGAAATTTTAAATAATTATTTGTACAACGAGTTAAATTCACGTACCATTACGGTGAAAGCATTGTATTACTTTCGCAATGATGATATTTCGTATTTGTGACTAAGTCATATTTCTCATATAAATATAGGGATCTTATCTCCATTGTAAATCATCCCAAAATTCAATAAGAATTCTCTCTCTTTCTCTACAATATTGTTCTTGTTCTTTTATTATTTTATAACACGTTATCAGCACGGGACTCTAACCAATTGAGTAGAAGCTTTGGGATTGAACATAATGATTGTCAATTGTTCCATGAACTTCCTTCATGATTAAATTTTAGATTTAAGGTAAGTATTTTACTTTTCTCTTTTAAATTCTTGACATTCTATTATTTGATTTTAAATACAAGCAAAGACGATAAATTTTGATTGCAACTCCAATGGAGTTTGAAAGAAATTATAACCACCCAAAGTGGTAAAGTTTCTATGCCTTGCCATGATTAAACTTATGTATGATTGTGGGCAAAGAATTGAAAACACTTCCTATTGAATTTGCTCTATTCTCAATCCCTTTAGAGAATGTGATATCAGTATGTGATAAGTCTGAAAGAAGACAAATTTATTGCCATGAATAATCAATGGATATGGACGTGGCTGTCACACCTCTTTTTTACCGCACCCGCGAGGGTGCAAAGGAGTTTTTCCAATTAAAGGACAACCAAAACGGGGTTCATTTATTGAGAGATTCGGAGTCGCCACTTGGGAGATTTATGGTGTCCCAAGTCACCGGTTTGAAACCCGATTTGAGGAAAGGTTTGACTCTATTTAATGGTCCGCGAACCAGAAATTCGGATAAGGAATTCTGTTAACCCGGGAGAAGGTGTTAGGCATTCCCGAATTCCGTGGTTCTAGCACGGTCGCTGAACTATCATATTCGGCTTATTTATCTGATTTTTTACAGTTATGCACTTAATGCAAATTAATATCCCTTTACCGCTTTTATTACTATTATTATTTACGAAAGAGAATGTTGCCTAAAAATATGTTTCGAATCACGTCACATGAAATGCACCCGGATCCTCGACACATTCTTATTCAACATTTTTGGGATTTGGATTTGGGCCGCATGAAATGCACACCCGTATTTAAGAAGGTAAAATTATTAAAATACACGCCTAGAGCGATTACTTATTTACACTTTTGAGAAGGCCATGAAATTCGCTAAGAAACGGCACATCTCGAAATCTAAGTATTTTATATATATACATTTATGAGGGCCCCGCGATTGTCATTTTTGTTAGGCTTGGCGCACCTCGATTCACATTTTTTAAGGATTGTACGCAACTAAAGCAAACTACGATATTGTTAACAAACTATTTTCCTATGTGAAATGACCAGCTAAATGAATTTACAAAGAAATGTGTAACTAATAGGCAAACCCCAATGATTGGTCTAAGCATGATGCACGACACCTGAGGCTCGTTTTACAGACATATTACCAAATCAATCTATTGACAAGCAACAAATATGTATCCACTTGTTTCATAACTGATCATCAATGGATATACTAACTGAAATTAAACAAAGCTATGAATTAACACTACACATAATGATGTACTTCACCTTATTAAAATAGATCCAACATTTAACTATAATAATGACGTGACTTTAATGACTTAAAGTGACCAAACACATAATATAAAATGTTATAAAAATAACCATGATCTTAGTCAAAATTCTCAAGCAGATTAAATTAGGCAAAAATATTAAGCAAGGAGGTACATGCCTGGTAATATAGCAACAAATCTGTTGAATGAAGTTCCGTTCCTTTTTAACACAATATAAACTCGAATCGACATTGGAGTTAAAAAACTCAAGCGGAAAAACGAACTGTTTCGTTGGAATCCCAGCGAACTCGACCAAACCTCTTCGGAACAAACTCGACTTCGAAGCTCGGCGGGTTAAAGGAAGGCAAAAACGGACTGAAATGAGAGTGGTTCTTCACTTTGAGTTCTTCACGAGTTAAAGAAGAGCAGAACTCAACTTCGAAGCTCTTCACGGTTGCATGGCTGTTGGCCGCAACCGTGTATATGTTTTCTCCAAAATGCTCCAGGAGCTCTCCCTCTCCCTTCCGTTTTTTTCTTGTTTTTCTTTTTTTACCCAAAACCAAGCAGACCCTATGCTGCCGTTTTTTTCTTTTCAAAAATCCACACCCAACTTCCCGTTTTTGCTCCTTCCTCCTTTTTCATTCCCCCGAAGATGGACCGTGACCTCCTTTCTTTTAAAAGGACGTTCACTGCTCTTTCCATTCACTTCTTTCTTTTAAAATCCCACAAGCCATCACCCGTGGCCTCCCCCCACTTGGCCATGTCTCATTTTGTCTTTTCTTTTTGTTTTTTATTCTCTTTTTTTATTTTTTAATCATTCTCCCATCCCTCCCCCTTAGTGTAGTGTCGGGTTATTACGGGCTATGTCCGAAAATTATAAAACCGGGTAGTTTGAACCCGAATATTATTCTCCGCCCGGAATCGAGAATGGCGTTATTTAATTAATCCTAGGTAATCAAAATAACTATAATACTCATAATTAAAATAAAACTATATTTTATTTTATTTTTATTTTTTTTTATATTTTTTCAAGTTCAAAATAACTACAAAATATTAATGAAACTATTTTTTTATTATTTTCGTTTTTATAAAAAAGATAAAAATATAAAGTACTATTTTTGTATTTTTCAAGTTTAAAATAGCTACGAAACATTAATAAAACTATATTTTTTTGTT